>OZ024916.1:20797731-20815231 GCA_964017125.1 Flabesymbios commensalis | reverse complement strand
TACAGCCTTGGATCATGTTAGTCACTGAGCTAACTCAACAAATCTAAAAATATCACTGTAAAAGTCAAGAAAATGTATAGACCTTATTAAAAAAATATTTATAATAAATATATTGGCTTTTAATTAAATGCTATTAATCGCTCACATGATAAAGGATTGTAATTACTACATAACGGTTTCATAAATAAATTGTTCAGAATATGGAACGCATACTATGTGCCATTTTTTTATGAAAGAACCGATTTGTAAGCATGATAAAGGGTCTGGATCTATAATTATACAGTTCTGTGGAATAATTGCATTATAAATAATGCTATCTAATTCACCTTTTTTTGTAAAAATTAATAAGAGAGACAATCAAGAAAGTATTGGAAAAGTTTGAAAGCTAAATATTTGACACAGAACTTTAAGCATTTTAAGTATAATCGCATACGCATACCTATTTGCGGAACGCGGAAAGAGCCCTGAAAGAACATGGGGAGAGGGGTGATCCATAAGGCTAGTTATCGGCCGTAATACCATCTCAGAGTTTTGGTAACACTCGTGCAGATAGTTTTAAAGGTTAATTACTTTTTTTTCAATATGTGACACTAACAAACAATTCTACCTCAATTTCACGAAGCTGTCGAGTAGTTTACAGTCACTTGAAGTTGTGGATCGCGGTAGCGAGACACACTTTTGTATGACCAATTCATTTTTTTATTTAACGGGTGGGTGAAGTAATTTTGATTTTTATCGGCGTTCAATCCCTATAAAAGAATTCCGAAACCTTACATTTGTTATATATTTTCTTATATTCGTACTAAAATTGTTGGACTAGGTTAAAGTAGAAGAAATAATTGTTACGAATAGACACTTTACCATAGACTGAGAAGCATGTATATTGAGTAATCATTAGATCAAGTAGTATATGAAACACCACTTCAGGGAACGTAAAGTGATCATTGTAATCCATAAAATATACAAACACATTTTGCTGTTTCGTGTTTAATTATCGGCTGATAACTATTAATTGTATTACATCTACATTCAGCTTCCCGTTGAGTGTTATTTGTAAAACATTTTTATGGTTTATTTTTAATTTTGTAGTGTTTAGTTTATGCCATATTTCACCAATGTAAAAATAACGTTGGGTTGGAGAGTTTAAAAACGTGAAGTTTATTTTGAGTGCTGTAAGCCTATACCTTCCTGCGTCAGGGCCCCCTTCCGGATCCTCCCATCCCATCACAATCCCTCCCTCGTCCCCCATATATCTATGGTGTCCACCCAACAATCAAATTAGGACAGAACTGTCCACCCCTATAGCTGACCCTTGGAGTGCGAGAGGCACGGTAAACGGAAAACATGTAAATCAATCATTAAAATGACTAAAAATGGCTTAAAACTTTTATAATCGAAACATCTTGAATCGAAACATCTTAATGGCAATTTTTGCTCATGTATATTTTTTATACATTCATACGTTTATAAATATTTATAATTTTTGCTTATTTAAACTTGTTGAAGCTAAAATGTTCATTAAAAGTTATTCTGTAGTCCACTGGTACAGGACCATCTGAACCACATGTAGATAAATATAGCCTTTACATTTGGTAGATATATTTCGATAAGTCATTGATGAGGAAGTTAATCAAAAACCTAGCTAGTCTTGAAAAATTAGTAAATAAAAGAGTAAATAAAGCCTTCATATCATTTAACCCTTTCAAGCATGAATTTACCATTGTCATCTTTATCCACTACAAGCCGCGAATTGCTGCCGCAATTCTCGACTTGTAGTGGATGAAGATGATTTGATGTTTTTTTTTTAAATAAAAAAAATTGCCATATATTGGTAAACCAGTTTCATGGGTTTTTTCCTAATGAAACCCTTGGTTGTAGAAAAATTAAGTTTGTTTTCAGGGATGGAAAATGATGCTTTGATGCATCTTGAGGGCTTATAGGGTTAAATAACTTTAGTTTTACGTAACTAGGTTAGATTCATGTGCAATAAGGGTAATATAACTGGTTTATTAACTGAGTGATACACTCAGCATGTGAGGTGACACGTCACACTGAGCCTGCCCCGCCTCATCCCATTCTGCCATATAGTTCTGCTTTATAACACGAAGCCCTTTTAGATCGGATCCCCATGGCGGATAAACGTATTCCCTGTACTATATAGTGCATAATCTCGCGTCTTGGTCAATAAGCTCCTAGTATGGCGTGACAAACACATCAACATCGTTTGTTCATATTTTGAATCAATTTTGTTTGAATACCCTGAGTTATCTCTAGACTCGTATTGAAATGTTTGTTGGACCGGTGTCGTAGCCGGTGGACCAACTTTAACCAAGAAAGGTGAACGTCTCGTGTTATCTGGTGGTCTCTCACACACCGATTTTTGTAGTTCCCTACCCCTACCGACCAAAATAACAAGTACCTGGACTTGTGCCAGCAAACAAGAGACAATTTCCACGTCTTGTATTGACTGTTAAATGTATGGCAATAGCCAGGACTTGAAGGAATGAAGCCTGCATAGGTTCATTTTTTTCATCATGGTTATTGGGACGGGCCGTAGGCTGGTATCCTATTAAAGCAGCCCCTTGAGATGACATCAATTTTCGTTTTTACTTCCGCACTGAAGTAGTGTATCCCACGGATCATGTTTTTATTTTTTTTCAGAATTTTCATATTTTTATAACTATTTTTAATCAACATTTCTATGAAACCAGAAGTAGCCCAAACAAACTATTTGTATACCTGAAGGACGATTGAATGTTTTCACAGCAATGAGCCACATACTGATGGCATCGACCCAGCGTTGGGTAGACAATCAGTGCTGCAGGTGTGTCCTGCCGTGTCCTGACTATGAGACACCAATTAGCGGCGACTGCCCTGATCTTACCGTCTGATACGTGGGAATATGTGATGTAAAGTGCTTAATATTGCTGACTTGTTTTGTTTACATGGCAATTTACGACCTCGAAATACAACTATTTCGCTCTTTTTCGATGCTTTAAAATTGTTTTTTTTGACTTTTTCGTATTTTTAGCTAAGATCAGTAGGCTATATATAAATTATTTTTTCAAAATTGACAACATTAAAAATGTCTCATCCCAAGGGGTCCCTTTAAGTTTATTTTGCCTGAGTTTGTGTCCAATTTGGGGGAAAGAGGGTTGATGTGTGTGGGAAAGGGTTGACATTTCTGTACACCAGTCTTCATGAACATGTGCAATATAACGTAACAATAAAACTATATTCACGATTATATTTGTGGTTAAGAGCTTAAAGGGTTTTGGTTGGAATAATGTTGGTGTCAAATGCGATTGACCAGCATTGAACCAGCAATGGGTTGCGACGCTGGCCCAACATTGAACCGGTATTGGGTGGGTGGGCCTACATTGTATGAACCAGGTACATCGTATAGACGCGTACACTGACTTATCAGCGGTGATGGTGGAAGGTATGGGCCTACACGTTGAAGATATACTTGGCTCCTTGGTTCTTTCAATAATTATTTCCTGGATATTTAGGATTCTGGCCCATGAGGAAAACCAATACAGCTATGTTTACAAAATATTAGGCCAATTTTTTGTCTAAAGCACTCAAACAGACTAAAGCCGGGCCTCGGAGTTCGGGAACTTCTTTTCTAGTTTACTTTAATTACACTTTTCACTATGTCCCATTTTCTGTGTCACTTTCTTAACACAGCATGCAAATAGCCCTAAAGCTTCTGTAAAACATCCCGGATAGTTTATATCAAATTGTGGAGCCGCTTATATAGATTTGTAACTATACTTTTCATTTTAACTTTGTCCATCGAAGTTAGATCTCGTCATGCTGTCGCTAACGTAGGCAAATATAATTGGAATCAACATTGACGTGCAGGCCAATAA
Organism: Flabesymbios commensalis; assembly: GCA_964017125.1. Taxonomy (NCBI): domain Eukaryota; kingdom Metazoa; phylum Annelida; class Polychaeta; order Terebellida; family Flabelligeridae; genus Flabesymbios; species Flabesymbios commensalis. Next base: position 20,811,356 of record OZ024916.1, on the reverse strand, counting down.
GCCTGTTGGGTCTTGGTCATTTTCGTGGTCTTCCGGTCGGTTGTTTTCGTGTGTTCAACTTTGCTCGTGATAGAGAAATAAGCATATGGTATCACCGAGCTTTCAGTTAAAAATATGTAATTATAATTGCGTCCTTGAATTGAATGTATAGCATCTGACTCAAGATTATAGTTACACGCACAAAAGTCAAACAACGATGGACGGATGCGGCACGAGCTGAGAGCAATAAAACGTCAACTTCTGAATCAGACAACAAGCTTCAGATAGCCATTGTATAATGTCCCAATTTCTAAGTTATGCTGCAATTTCAGAATATGCGTCACTCACTTCCAGGATAATTCGTGGTCAAGTGGGACTTTCACAATAGGGACAAATTGTGATGTCTCAAGCCAAGCACCGACTGGAGATGGCTGTGTTTTACAAACAATAAAGGAGTGAACGGTAATGCCGTAAATGTGTTTTTTAACTAGAAAATGCTTTCACATACGAATTTTCCGAAAAATATGGCCTGTATGATTTTTTACTACCACCTTAAGTACCACCTTTTAAACATGTTAAAGATAAAATGTGACATCAATCAGCAATATTTGAAAACAGTTGACCTCCATATTGCCAAATCTGAGTAATTTTCACTCACTTGAAGTTGTAGATCGCGTCAGCGAGACACAACTTCAAGTGGGTGAAAATTACAATTTAATAATTTGGCGGCTAAAGGGTTAACCCTTACAACGCTAAAATATTTTTGTACAAACCATACAGACCAAAGGGGTTTTTTTCATTAAAAATCATCATAAATGTCTTAGTTAGGTCTTTCCGCTTCATTTGAATACCTATGTTATTATGGGTCTACGGCCATTACACATATTTTAATTCTTACAGTGCGGGGATCGACTTTAGACGTCAGACTCTGTGTTCTAGGGCCTATATCCGCAAGCCTGATGTACAAAAAAGATGCAACATACGTAGCAATTAATATCCTATCACTTCTAAACGTATAGTCCATTACTTGATCAGTTCAGATGAGTCAAAATGAGATTGTCAGCAACGATTCTTGCCACGAGCTGTAAATATGTGCCAATTTTCACAGTTTTAGATTTTAGAAAAAACAGCGATCAAGTGAAACTTAGCCAAAAAATCTACATCTACAATAATTCCACTGGTTTCTCCTGCAGATTGATACAGTGTCAAGGTCAACAAGATGGCGTGGTTTGCCTGGAGGCTGTAGCAGCTCCCGACACATTAAGTTAGTTCCGCGACGGCCGTTGACGGCGCCAGCAGCTGAGGAGATTGAGAGACCCGCGCCGCAGTGCAAAGGCAAACAGTAGTAACTGCTTACTTGAAAAGTAAGCAGTTACTGCTGTTTGCCTTTTCACTTCAGCGCAGAACGACACATTTTGTTAATTAGACACAATTGTTGAGCTTGGGCTGCTTCACACCAGGGGGCGTGATGGTTACGCAGGATGAAGCTGGCTGTCAGTTATTACGGTAAAGCAGAATTCACCAGGCCGAATGTACCCCAAGCCGAACCAAACGTGAAGATGCAGATGCCAAGATTTTGAGTCCGCATGAGATGCTAGCCTAACGTTTTTTCCTGTGCTGGTCGAATTTGAAGATTGAGATAATAATGTGTTGGGCGGACGTCATATGTGAGATTGATGGGTGTTGTTGTTGAGTAGGCCTATTTATATGGTCCTTTTGGCTTGATTACGCGTCGAAAAAAAGTTTTTAAAAGTCAAAAGAAGATAATTATAATTCAGTTCCGTACTCTCTATCGCCAGCAGTTGTTATTTTCTGATGTGCATATTTTAGTATTTTGCAAAAACATATAATTTTTCTTTGTAAATTTATATATTATCTTGGAATTTGTTCTAAATTGCGGTGAAAAGTGTTAGTTTATTAATGATAATCAAAGATAATCAGCGGATTCGAATATAGTTGACATTTGGGGACTAGTTATTGTGACATATATTATTGCCACACTGAAATCGCTGCACTTGGCCCTGAAAAATGTGGATCGAGTCAACAGCAAGACACAACTTCAAGAGAGTTAAAATATAATGTAGATAACTAAGTGCTTTAAGGGTAAGAATTGTTTTTTTTAACCGTTTAACCGCCAATTTATTCAATCTGAATTTTCACCCACTTGAAGTTGCACAACTTCAAATGAGTGAAAATTATTCAGATTTGACAAAATGGAGGTTTTCAAATATTGCTGATTGATGTCACATTTTATCTTTAACATGTTTAAAAGGTGGTACCTTATGTACTAATAAAAAATGAAAAACCGAATATATGCGAAACCGGCGGTTAAAAGGTTAAAGCTATGAATATATACACATTGTAATTGTATACTCCTATAACATGTATAAGCTGATGCAGACATCTGGACCGCACGTTTCAACTATTGCTTGCCGTTTTTTATCCTCTCTTAGGGGTGCAACACTTGCTATCTGCGGGGGGGGGTGGTTCTTGTTCAGTTATTGCTAAAAACATGCCTAGATCATGGGCATTTTTTAATGCACACCCGTCGTTTAATGAGAATTGCATAATAGCCATGGCAATTTTCATGTAAAAAAGTTTTTATGCCCAAAAAGGTTGCTAAAATAATGAGCTAATTTCACGAAAAAAATGCTTTAGTGCATGGAAAATCCACCCCAGCCTACCCCACCTCCCCACACTGCCCGATATTCCCAGCAAACACGAGGCGTTGACCCAATGTTGTTCCAATGTTGAGCCGACGTCGAAGACCGCGGGCCAACATCGAAGCACCATTAGGTGAATGTCTTGTGTTTGCTTGGTTACCTGGTTCATCCCTTACCAGAGAGCTCCGTTTCGTCACCCACTCCTCACACACTCCCTCCTGTGGTGACAGAATTCAGTCAATTCCAGGCTGCCCGCTGCATCTGCCTAAATATTTACTCTACCTCGCTACACAGAGCACCTACCTGGCCAGCACTCACAAGACGCTGTGCCAATGCTGGTGTAAAGTTAGCCCAGCGTCGCAGACGCTGGGCCAATTTTAAACCAGCATTGGCACAGCGTCTGGTGCTAGCTGGGTGGCTACGACGCTCAAATGAGGCTAATATCGCCCACTCCAGCGTCAACAGAAATGTCATTCACAGGTGCGCCGAGTTAACTGAGAAAATAGTCCGGCGCCAACTCACCCCAATCACTGGCAGACACTAATTAGTCCCTTAGACACTTCACCATCTCAGCCACAAAGTGTCATAATCCTAATCGGTTGATCTTCATCAAACAGTTTAACGTCACGTATGGTATAATTTACATTAATTATGTTATATATAGTATATCAAGAAATATAACGTATTTAAGTTTGTATAATCTACTTTATGACAATCAATTAATTTTGTATTTTGTTAAACAGAAGCGGATTAATAAATAAAACCAAAAGCTCTAGAGTGTTTATTACTTTTCTCGTGACATCTATTCGGATTCAATATGGTGAACATTATCAAATATTTGAACAGGAAATTCGAATTGCTCAGCAATTTCAAACTTCAGTAAACATGGTAAAGTTTAAATACAAGTAATGAAAACAGGATAAAGAAAATACAAGATAAATGTAGATTTGGCTCGAGGCTGTAGAGGGTCAGGTGCTAGTTTTCTGTTTATTATGCTTACTGTAGGAATGAAGGGGTCACCATGTAACAGAAGAAATCGCATCAGTTGTGATAGGAAATGAAAATGAAATGAATCGGGCTTTAGGCCACCTTTGTGCACATATAGGCTAAACTGGGCCAGGAGAACCTCCTGAGGATGGTGAGATGATTGAGATGACACTGTCCTCCAGACACAGGATTCGAAATTCGAGCCCTGGCGGTCTGAGGCCGAGCACGCTACCTCTCGGTCACGGAGGCTCCCCACAATACTAACTTTCACACGTGGATGGGGAAGAAACAATTTTGTTTCTTTCAAACCGCCGAGACCGGGAACCGAACCCCGGGCTCTGGCGTGAAAGGCAGCGGTGCTAACCACTACCCTAGGGCCCCCGCCCAGTTGTGATAGGAGAGTTCTGGATGTGCCAACAGGGGGCGCTGCGTTGTCGTAACAGATAGAAGAGTGAATTCGTATCTACGATTCGGATATTTTGCGATCTACGAATCTAACGTAATTGAGATCTTTTTGACTTAACCCTTTAACCGCCAAATTATTCAATCTGAATTTTCACCCACTTGATGTTGTGTCTCGCTGACGCGATCCACAACTTCAAGTGAGTGAAAAATATTCAGATTTGACAAAATGGAGATTAACTGTTTTCAAATATTGCAGATTGATGTCTTTAACATGTTCAAAAGGTGGTACATAATGTGCTAATAAAAAATAAAAACACGAATATATGCGGCACCGGCGGTTAAAGGGTTAAAATACGAACAATATAATGGGGACTTGGTGCGTGGTCCTATCACCACGAGCTCTGTTAGACCCTCTGTATCGTGACCCACGTAGCAATGCAACAGACATGTTATGCATACTAATAATAATAATACTAATAATGACTATAGAATCGTTGATACGAATCTACTGTTTAGCAAAAGACCAAGAATATAGCACCTCTTAGTAAATTGTTGAATATACTATGTTGTTGGACATACTGAACTACTTAAATCTGATGTATAATATTGAAAATAAATCTAATGAACGATATGGAAAATAAATGTTAATATTAAGGTGATCCAAAGTGGACATCAATATGATCAAAAATGAATATGACATATCAAACTATTTATTCTCGATATTACACTATCATGTCAGGATAGGGCTCGTATACATTAGGTCTGCTTATTTAATACTCCACATATACTTCTCTTCTCTTTTTACGCGTAATTATGAGCGTGGCTAACGGTTCGGTGCTTTCAGCTTTAAAAACATTTTTAAACACCTCAGAGTAAATACAAATTACGTAATAATTTTGGATAGGCAAATGTATAATTAATATGGGGTTTTTTTAAAGTCAAGAAAAGTACATTATATCTTAAAAATTTCTCGATTGAGAACATGGGCGGTAAAGAGTCGTGGGAAAACATTACTATACAGATTGAATACGCAGCTGACCTCTATGTGATTTACCCCGTCAACCCTTTAACCACCGGTGCCGCATATGTTCGGGTTTTCATTTTTTATTAGCACATTAAGTACCACCTTTTAGGCATGTTGAAGATAAAATGTGACATCATTCAGCAATATTTGAAAACAGTTGACCGCCATTTTGTCAAATCTGAATAATTTTCAGTCACTTGAAGTTGTGGATCGCGTCAGCGAGACACAACTTCAAGTGGGTGAAAATTCAGATTGAATAATTTGGCGGTTAAAGGGCTAAAATACTTATCAACTAGACATGAGTTGCCGCAAAATGGAGGAAACGAAAGAAAATGCGTTTTTACACTCATTTTTACACTCCACCCCACTTACACCCCTGCCCTAAAAAAAACACTAAAACTAATAAATCGGTGGACAAACCTCCAAGCTTATTATTCGATTTCAGCCTGAAATGACAGAAATTCATAATGTAGGTCAGACTGTATCATAGGACAAAAATAATGTAGTAAATCCCTAGTGAAAAAATCTCCCTCCCCACAAAAAAAATCATTTTGAGGATTGGCTACAAGTTTTTTTCTAAATATGTCTATTTTTAAAGTGTGCCTCCTCCCCCATATACACCAAAAATTAATCAATCCCAGGATTGTCTCCCAGGATATATTTCATCAGCCCGAAACGAAAGAAAGCCGTCATTCGGTTTTCACTGTATCGTATACATAGGGCAGCTAAATTTTAACTGTTTAACCCTTAAAGCGCTGATTTCTTTTGTATAAACCATGATGGAGACCAAAGGGTTTTTTCAATTTGAAATCATCATAAATGTCTTAGTTAGGTCTTTCCGATTCATTTAAATACCTATATTATGGGTCTACGGCCATCATAAATATGTTAACTCTTACAGTGTGGGGATAGACTTCAGTCGTCAGAATCTGAAGTCTACAGACGCAGATTCTGACGACAAAAGTCTATCCCCGCACTGTGAGGGTTAACATTTTTTAAATCTTAAAAAGGACAACTTATCTGCCTATCCTCACAAAAAAACACAAAACGGTTTCAAATAGCTGAAGAGGTTACTGTAATTTAATAAACTGTTACTGCAATATTGTTTAAAATAATCAATCCGCGAACCGCCCCCAGCTTCGATTTCAGCCCAAAATAAAATAAATTTGTTTTTCGGTTCTGACTGTATCGCATGACCATTGAATTTTAACTGTTCAAACATTTGCTTAATCATAGAAGGGATTTCGGACACTTCCTGTTATCCCGAGATACACAAAAAATAATCAACATGAGAGAACATGCGTACAGCTTAAATTTCCACTTAAAAAAAAACACATGTGTCAATAGATTCGGACGGTATCGTTGGACAACTTGATTTAAAAAAAGTACATCTCAGGCATATAAAGTGCATTAGTGAGATTTTAAAACAATATGCATAGAGGCTTTATGATTCAGTAGCAAAAACAACACGGCAGCGGCGGCGGCGGCGGCGGCGGCGGCGCACACATAATACATAGCCACTAATGTTTGATTAATTTGTGTTTGCAAACCGCGCATTAAAAATGGCAACTGAAAATTAAAATATTAATTAAACAGACGAATATATAATTTGCATTGATCAGAGGTGTAATTCCAATATTGGATAGTTTTACCTTGGTAAGAACGCTGACTGTTTATTTTAGCTGCTATTTTTGTCTATTTTGGTGATCCAAACGTAATTTGATGATTAGAAATATCTTTCTTAAATCCTCGTGTTATATTCACAAAAAAAACGACCTAAAATATCAGCACCTCCCACAGATTGTCTGGAATCAGTATACGACTGTGTTCCTGATACGGTACTGTGTTTTTCCAGTTAACCCTTTAACCGCCAAATTATTCAATCTGAATTTTCACCCACTTGAAGTTGTGTCTCGCTGACGCGATCCACAACTTCAATTGAGTGAAAATTATTATGATTTGACAAAATGGAGGTCAACTCTTTTTAAATCTTGCTGGTTCGTGTCACATTATATCTTTAACATATTTAAAATATGGTACTTAATGTGCTAATAAAAAATGAGAACCCGACTATATGCGGCACCGGCGGTCAAAGGGTTAAGAAAATGGTAGACTGTCATGTCATGTATTTTACCCATCCATGCATGTGTTGGTACAAATGATCACGTGGATCACGTGGGTGACTGCCCTATGTTCAGAAGATTCTATGTTCAGAAGGTTCTATATTCAGAAGGTCGTATGTTCAGAAGGTTCTATGTTCAGAAGGTCCTATATTCAGAAGGTTCTAAGTTCAGTAGGTCCTATATTCAGATATATTGAGAAGGTCCTATATTCAGAAAATCTTATGTTTTATGTAGGAAAATACGTACATCTTTCAGTTTCAGGTAAATTACAATGCAAGATAACAAATCACAGGTTCTCATTTTAGCTCATTCGGTCAAAGGTCAGATGAGATGTCCGTCGTCTGTCTGTCCACAATTTGCCAAAATCGCTATCGTGACTTCAATCACCATATAGCCACAAACCACCTGAGTGATCACAGAAGGATAGTACCCGCAATTCAGGAATATGACACTACGTGTTGACCTGGTCATTTTCGCGTATTCAAATTTTCGCGATTTTCTGATTTTGGGACTGTCCACGAAGTTTAGAATTCGCAAATTTTCATTTTCCTCAAGAAGTGCTATCATAATAATAATTTTCGAGAGATTCTGGAATTCGCGAATTTCTTCTCCTCGCGAAAATTAAAACCTCGCGAATATTACCAGATCTACATTATATCTGAATGCAAATCCACCGAAACCGGTGCTAGTGTGAACTTGTCCTATAGCCTAGATATGTAGAAAGTTCAAACCATAAACACATGCAATTACAAAGATGAGCTATATACGGTACCATTGACACTTTTCTTTTTCTTTTTCTGTTTCTTCATTTTAGTCTATTATTCAAGGGGGGGGTGGTGTCTGTAACCCCCTGCATATTCCCAAAATAAATCTGTAGCGCATGTCTTACGTCGATTTCTCAACGATTCTGAACCGATTTCTTTGAAATTTTGCACAGTCCATTTTCAAGTCAAATCTTAACACCGGTAAAAAATTAGTTCGACCATTCGACATGTAATAAAATTCAGAATTAGCGTGATGGGTTGATAGAGGGACGTCATAATTTTAAATAATTTTGAAGTAATGCATGTAATTTTACGTTTACAAAATTTTATGAAAATTGGTTGATAAATGACGGAGTAATTAACGAAAAACATGCGCTACTGGTTAGTTGTGTCCTAATGTATAACGTGGGATGTATGCAGTTAGCCCTGGATTGAACGTTTCACCCAAAAAAAATCAACGGTTTTTAACATGGCGGCGACTGACAGCGATGTCGCCCCCAAGGTCTGAAAAATGTTCATAATTTTTTAATGACTGTGAGGTGAATGAGCTGAGCCTGCGACATCGTAGCTGAAATGTTACTGATTAAAAAAACAAAAACATGTATTTTCTTAGATATGACCGTCCTACGATTTTGTATTTGGTCAATCTGTGGCTGAAACCTATTTCAGCCCCTGCGGCTAGGATGGAGTTACCCTCTGTTAGGCACATATTGTTACTCTGGGACTATCCGACCCGAGGATATTGGAGCTGTGTGAAAAGCCAAGGTGTTTCAGCGCTACATTGCATAGCAAAACCCAAGTGTACGACCATCTGGGGGTAATTTCTCTATAGTCAGATTCACCTTAAATTCATGAACCAGGGTGAATGAATTTCGCAGATTCCTCAGCCAATTCTGAACCAATTTCCATGACATTTTGCACAGACAATTATCTAGGCCAGGGGCGACTACTCTGAAATTTACAAGATAGTTTTTACAAGGTAGTTAGAAGAAGTTAGCCCCTTTGACATGTAATGCAATTATGAGACGAAGTTATAATGGGTTTATAGAGGGCGATATATACACTATTTGTCAATGAAAATACTCTCAATAACCCACCATGCCACCTGCGCTCACATCATCATCTGTATATCATTCATCTCATCAATTAACTGCACTGTTTTTATCGTATTGAAATGTCACTTGACTGTTAGTCTATAGGCCCCCCTACTGCCGAAAAGGGACGTAAAGCAGCCATTTACATACAATTAGATGACATCTATATGACCATGACTTTTAACTACAATTATTTTTCTCCTTTGCACAATACACTCAACATGTTTCTGAAATGCATACCATATGAGTATTTCACTGGTCACGATGACCATAAATTTATTCTATTTAAAAGACGTACTGTAGATCTGGTAATAATCGCGAGGTTTTAATTTTCTCGAATTTTGCGAGGAGGACAAATTCGCAAATTCAAGAATCTCGCGAAAATTAATTTTATAATAGCGTAACTAAGAAAAAATGAAAATTCGCGAATTCTAAACTTCGTGAAAAGTCTCAAAATCAGAATTTAGCGAAAATTTAAACACGCGAAAATTACCAGATCTACAGTGTTTCTTATTGTAGATATAGACGGGTTCCGATAAATTGATTAAATAATATTTCTCTCATTACCAGCGTGCATCATTACCACCCGGTATATTTACTTGTGAAGGTTGTGATATATGCATATTTACCTACCACCACATACCACTTAGACTTTACATTCAACAGATAATAATCCCATAGACCACATAAGATAAGATAATTGATTTCTACATCTATATCACTTGTTTTTATAAGGTATTTCGAACAACGTACCTCCTATGGAATATAATTAAAACTGTCATATCAACAATATAATGAGTCCATCAAATTTGATCAAACCTCATTAATTTTAAACTCAAAGCCCACTGGGTACACAATGTTTTTGCGACATTGAATCAACGTCATTGACGTTGATTCAACGTCGTGTGCCCAATTGGAACTGACAAATAGTCACCCGTACTTTTTAAGCATAGGACCTTCTGAACAGATATTTCTGAACATAGGACCTTCCGAATATAGAACCTTCTGAACATATAACCTTCTGAACATAGGACCTTCTGAACAAAGGACCTTCTGAACAAAGGACCTTCTGAACATAGGACCTTCTGAACATAGGACCTTCTAAACATAGAGCTGTAACCGATATAGTCTTCTGTCCGAGAACGGTATCGAACAAATGCGATCTGATGAAACCATCAGATTGCATTTGCTCGATACCGTTCTCGGACAGAAGACTAAATCTACTCTATACACTACTCTTTCAGTATTCCACCACCCAGCAAACAACAGACTTTGATACAATGTTGAATTAATGCCGGGGCGGCGTTACAGCGGAGGACCAATATTAATCCAACATTGGTTCAACGTCACGTGTTTATCCTGCATCGCCTGGGGCCGTATTCTTGTACAGTTAACCCTTTAACCGCCAAATTATTCAATCTGAATTTTCACGCACTTGAAGTTGTGTTGAACTTGATCTGTTCACCAAATAATTTAATCAATTAAGTCTATTGTTAATAAATAGTTAATTTTTTTCGTGGCTTGGAGCTGTAAATTGTGTTTGTAATTCCGGCTTCAAATAAATGACGCGATCCACAACTTCAAGTGAGTGAAAATTATACAGATTTTACAAAATGGAGGTCAACTGTATTTCTGATTAATGTCACATTTGATCTTTGACATGGTTAAAATGTGGTACTTAATGTGCTAATACAAAATGAAAACCCGAAGATATGCGGCACCGCCGGTTAAAGGGTTAATAGGAGCCCTGACCTCCTTCTCGGCTCTATTCACGTGTTGGCGATCCTTAGAATCCTTAGAATCCCCATGATGCTTCAAAGCATCATTCATCATTGAAAAGTGTACACCCAAATTATTTTAACAATGTATGGCACTTACTTTAATTTGTCAGCAACTTCATCTCCATCCACCACAATTTACGACAGCAATTCGCAAATTGCAGTGGATGAAGATTTAATACTAAAGGCAGGTTTGTTTGTGTTTCTCTGGTTGAGAATGTGAAATATTTAATACAGCGACGACTACTTTCTAAATTACTTGCAGATTGAGAACGGGTATTTATCAGGTTAAGATTTTAGCTGTGATTGTCAAGCTTATTTATGCTAAAAATAAATTAATAAAACTATTGTCGCCTGTGTTTGCAATAATTCGAAAACTGTAAGTGGATATATACCTTTTCCCCTCTGCTATCCTATATGTGAATGAGAGCGTGCTGCTGCTTGACCACTACTCTTCTATCCAAGACTGCGACTACCTCCAGCCTTATGGCGCCTACAGTCCCACCTGGTGGACAAATGAGAGAGCCAGGACAAATCAGACGTAATCATTTATTTGTAAAGGGGCATTTCCAGGTGATTTACATTACATACAGAGCCGGGAGCGCGGCGCAGCCCGGGCCCTGCTGGGGCTTGTATTTGTGCTGACTGTGAGCCGCCCGCCACCGCTGGGCAGCGCCCTGCACTGCTGTGCTCTCTGCAGGCCTGCAGTGCGGTGCTTTAGTTGAGGTGTGGAACCCACAGTAGCACATTGCGGTGTTCAGCCTGCTGAACACCGCAATGTGCCACTGTGGGGTCCACACCTCAACTAAGCACCGCACAGCACCGCTCTCTTAATCCCAATGCCTCTGGGATTTCTGCAGGACAAGAGAGAACAATACTATTATCAACAGGGTGCAACAATATCGTGCAACGTCAAACTGTTGTAACTGCTTACTCGAAAAGTAAACCGCTACTGCTGTTTGTAATTCAGCATTGTACATTCGCCTACAATGTGTAACTTTGGTCATTTCCCCATATGCAAAGCGGAGGATTTTGCTAAAACAAAATACAGCAATTTTTAGAAAAGAAGGTTGCTTTCCTATTCTAGTAAAACACATTTTTAGGGAAGATTATTGATATTTAGGAGGCACCAAGCGACTATTGGACGCTGTGTGGCTATTTGCTCTGTTCCACTGTTGTGCAAAGGCAGAGGCAGTAACTGCTCACTTACAAGTAAGCAGATGCTGCATTGTGGATTTGGAGAGCAGCACTACTGTGAACATCTACAGGGGTTGATGGACTGGCTCAGCACTACCGGGCAAGACGCCGACAGATTCCTTCCACAGAAGTCCACCCCACCCGCGGGCACGTGTCCCTCTCCCGCCGGCAAACAGAATACCCCGATTATCTGCCAGCAGCTTTCTATGACAGGCGCTGATTGGCTGGCCCGTTGTTATGGTGAATTGCCTGGACTCTGACCAACCTGGAGGGGAGCGATCCTTCCCTCCTGCAGGGAAACCCCCTGCTCCAATCTCTGACGCAGGGAATAATCCCTCCTCCCGTCGTGAAGAACGATGGAAGAAAAGTGTCCTAACAAGGCAGTGACTGCCAGCTCAGTCATCTCACCCACCGCTACTTCGTCTATTCTTGCAATGTAGCAGGATCACCATGCATGATTTGCAAGAGTGTCTGTTACCTGGTCCCCAGCAAGAAAAAAACTGCAATATTGCTCATTCAGAAATGCAACTCAATGCAATGCAATGCAATGCAATGCAATGCAATGCAATGCAATGCAATGCAATGCAATGCAATGCAATGCAATGCAATGCAATGCAATGCAATGCAATGCAATGCAATGCAATGCAAAGCAATGCAATGCAGCAATGTAATGCAATGCAATGCAATGCAATGCAAAGCAATGCAATGCAATGCAATGCAATGCAATGCAATGCAATGCAATGAAATGCAATGCAATGCAATGCAATGCAGTGCAATGCAATGCAATGTAATGCAATGCGGCAATGCACCAATGCAATGTAATGCAATGCAATGCAATGCAATGCAATGCAATGCAATGCAATGCAATGCAATGCAATGCAATGCAATGCAATATATCAATGACATTTATCTTTATCATGTCGTTCCATTGTACTCAATGCCATCTAACCAAAGTATTATTTTCTGCAATATATTTAAAAGCTACGACAGGATTATCTGATTCTGCAATTGTGGGTACGACACTAGTTTGGTGTCATAAATGCCACATGCCACACCACCACACGCCATAGCACGCCATTACATGCCATGCAGTATAATATTTTACAATCTGTACATGTTATGCTACGCCATGTCATGTCATACCATGCTATGCCATGTCATGCCATGCCATAATATGTACAGACTGTAACCCAGTATACTGTAAAACAATCAAGTTTAGCATAGCATCGAAAGAAATATTTTCTTCTAACAATCATCTATTTATTTATTATTCTTTACAGGCAACAGAAACGGGGAATAAATTAATGCATGATGAAATCTATGACAACACAATGAAATTCAAATGATTCTACACATTCAGTTGTCACAAAAATTGACATCTATAACAACACAATGAAATTCAAATAAATTGTATATTTGATAACATGGTGGATCTAATAAACTTTTATACATGACAGTCATAAGAAAGATATTAAAAGTTATTTCCAGAAAGTCTTTTCAAGACACACCAACAGCTATCTAAGGGCGTTACACAAGAAATTGACGGTCAATGCATGACAGATGGGTCAAAGCAAAACTAGCTCAATATATATATTAGACATTATATTTACT
>OZ024916.1:20792731-20795231 GCA_964017125.1 Flabesymbios commensalis | reverse complement strand
ATTCGCTGTGATTTCCCCAAATTAGGGTTTGAACACAAATCACCCAGCAGTGGTGAAGGAGTGAGTCCGTAACGCGCGTTATTCATGATTAGCCTGCAAGCCTCCTGAAAGCTTAATGCGCATGTCAGAGCGAAAGGCCCGGATTTAGAGCAGACGACACGTGTATTGTGGCGGGAAAAGCGTTGTGGTGCTCTGCTCTGCAAAACTAAAAGACAGTAGCTGCTTACTTGAAAAGTAAGCAGCTACTGCCTTTTGGTTTTGCGTTGTAGTGCTGTTAACGGTGGCCAGATGAAAGCTGACAGAATCTATGATCAGGAGGCGACCTGGCTCAACAAGAACACATGATTTATCAATCATATGACGTCACGTTATTGCCAGAAGATCATCCGACTAAACACGAGATTTTAACCCAATGCTGATTTTATGCTGGGCCTGCGTCGTAGACGGTGGACCAACATTAAATCTCAACATTGCCCCAATGTATTGTGTTTTCTGGGAACACTTGGGGGAGGTGTACTCTTACGAGTGCAGCTATAATATTATTTTAAAAATAATTTTGAATTTATAATTATTATGATGCGTGTACCGTTAGGGATCTAAATATGCCCGTCGATTTACATGATACACATGTCTACAGCAATTTCCCCAATCTATGAAGTCTGTTTAGTGTATGCTACTTCACGTTCAATCTCAATTGATCATGGCCACGGCACTGATTTCTAATAAATATTTTTTTCTAAAAAAAGAGTGTAGAAAGAGCCTATCTGTATAGCCCATGTTTGCTATTCTCCAACTTGTTTTATCGTGTAACCTGTCTAAATAGTGTTATAAATAACTAGTAAAGTATTTGAGGAGCATGTTTTGATATTAACATGAATCACTATGCGGTACCAGGTGCACCATTGGATTTTTTGTTATCAAATATGATATTTCGGTAGAATTCCAATATATCTCTTTAGTAATACCCATGTGACTTTCAATTATGTAAGTTATCGCGTTTTATGGAGTCGTACCGGGGCTGTAACCATTCAGCTAATACTCAGGGGTACCCCATGAAGACTCTGTGAGTGAGATATTTAAAACTAAGACATTGCGTGAAATGAAATGAATGGGGTTTTAGGCCACCATATAGGCTAAGCTGGGCTAGGAGAACCTCCTGAGGATGGTGAGATGCATGAGATAACACTGCCATCCAGACACACGATTCCAAATTCGACCCATGGCGGTCTGAGGCCGAGCAGGCTACCTCTCGGTCACGGAGTCTCCCCGCAATATTGAATCTTTACGAGTGAGAGGGTAAGAAACATTTGTTTCTTTGAAACTTGAATGCCAGATCGGGGTACGAACCCTCGATCTCCGATCTTCAAAGCAGGCAGTTTTAGCCACTGCACCAGGGCCCCTTACCTGCCCATAAGCAACTGATAAGGTATAATTGTCCAAAAAATTTATAAGGTCTTAAAGGTGATCTATCACCCCTTATATGGTATGAATAATTAAGTCCTTATATGGGGTGATTGGCCCTCTCAGAGGATCACATGATAGCCAATCACCCCATATAAGGAAACACTTGTGCCCCATCTTGTGGCAACTTTGATTTATTTGTCACAAAATTATTCATACTATATAAGGGGTGATAGATCACCTTTAAAGTTGAACAGACGAGATATAATGTTCTCATCCGACTGTAACAAAGTTCGTGACATGTACGTGCATGTCACTTTGTTTTCATCTGCATTACAGTTCAACCCCCACATGTACCGGATTATTTAAGATGACTGTATGTAATATATATTAAGATGAAAGTATGTATCGCGTAGCTCTATTTCATTTTAGCGAATGCTATGATGCATTCAGGCTCGTTATATATTTTATTTTACCTGTTATTTTTTTTTTTTTTTTACAGATTTCATGTTGTAGCCTAACAGCTGATTAAGTAAATCAACTGTTAATCTCTGTATAATAAGACTTGAGGCACATCAGCTCAAAATATAATTCCGATGGGTCCTAAATCACTTCTGGGCAAGCGTGAGACAATCGTCCAATGCTGGTACATCGCATGGCCAGCGTATGTGACGCTGGACGTGCGATGTGCCAGCATTGGGCAGATATCAATCACCCTGCTGCTTATTCAGCCCCGCTGCACATTAAGCGTAACCTCACGCAACATCCAGTCGCTAGAGTCCGCCACCCGGCGCGCACGCGCAGCAGGCTGTGCGTGCGCGCGCATCTCCACGGGCTTCTAGGAATAGACGGCGGAGGTGAGATGTGTGTTTGTATGCTTCATTAACCACAGAGACCTAATTCAACAACACTCTCAGCACTGGGGACTCATCAGCATGCACAAGCGTCACATTTATTACACCATTAAAATAATGACGTGCAAATCAAATAAAATCTTTAAAATGTGACATAATGTCTGTGTTTTTATTGACAACTGGTTTATATCTACTTACACCAAACCATGATGTGTTACTGCGTTAATTCAAAGCTTTGTATAAAT
>OZ024916.1:20742731-20787731 GCA_964017125.1 Flabesymbios commensalis | reverse complement strand
TATCTACATTTTTGTCATTTTCAGCTATTTCCGGGGATCTTGAAAGCATCTTTGTACTATTTCGCAAATCACTGTTTTCCATACATTGACATATATATGTAATGTTTATATCAATATTTTTTTACATTTCTTTATAGAATTATTATGCTCAAATGCATCATTAAAAAAATATATATTATGATAGGGTGTTATGTAAATCAAAGGGTTAATTGATCTTCATTATGAGCTCTGGGAAGGGGAATATTAACCCTAGTATTGTTAAGACCATATATCTAAGGTTTTTAAGCTGGTTACAAACCACATTAAATGCCATTAAAATTAATAAATTATTTTATAGATCTGTTTACCAAATAATTTATTCTGGGAGATGTCTATTTTTCATGAATAGTTACATTTTTTCGTCGCTTGGATCTGTAAATTGCGTTTGCAATTCCAGCTTCAAATGAATGAAAAATATTAACCCTTTAACTGCCAAATTATTCAATCTGAATTTTCACCCGCTTGAAGTTGTGTCTCGCTGACGCGATCCACAACTTCAAGTGAGTGCAAATTATTCAGATTTGACAAAATTGAGGTCAACTGTTTTCAAATAGTGCTAATTGATGTCACATTTTATCTTTAATATGTTTAAAAGGTGGTACTTAATGTGCTAATAAGAAATGAAAACCCGATTTTATGCGGCACCGGCGGTTAAAGGGTTTTAATTCAGCACCCAGCTTCACAAGGGTTAATTTAGCGCGCCTGACAACTGGTGGTTGGCAGGAAATCTGGTGGCGTCTGCGCCAGTGTCAGTGACGGAGACCAAGCCCAGTCCTCGGGATATTCGATACAGCTTTAATAACATCAGATATTCCAATAATGGGCAGTATTTATATCACATCACCGGAGCGTTAACCCTCTGTGTACCACTGGAGCATTGCTGCTGCGATATATTAACACGCTAAGTACAAAGCACAAATATATTATAGATTTTATCATTATAATCGGAAGCTTATTATGTATAAATGCTTTAGATGTTAACTTATATACATGTATAACTGCAATACAATTATTTTTTTATGATTCAAACTTCTGTATATCTCATCTTTTTATCATTTATTATTGTGTGCTAAAAATACGTCATCCTCGAGTTTGGATATATAGGCTAAAATCTCACTTTTAAGTGTGTCATATCGATACTGAAAGTACAGGACATATACCACTTTAAAAGCGAGTCATTTAAAATGGTAGACAATAATCCTGGGAACAATAACAATATGTTATTATATAAAAAAATCAGCTCTTACAATGCCAGCAAATTACACTGTTTTTCACGGGTATAAACTACATAACTACAAACGAAGCATATACACTTTGCAGACAGTTTATTATTTCATGGCAGTCTGGTTGTTTTAAGCCCTTTAATAGCCCTATTAGAACAGAAGGTTCATGGAGGTTATCCATATTGTAACATATAAACAAGTTCCACGTACATATACCACCAGGTATGAACTGCATGTGGAACATCTCTCTGTTATATGAAAAGATACATTGAAAAATATTTTGTTCTAAGAGTGTATCATTGTTTCGTTTATGTGACATATTTTGACCCAAACTTATTGAATACAAATGTTATAATTCACCACAATAAAGACGTTATGAGCTTCTATTTGATTATTAACCTTGACTATTTTGTTAAACAACTCAGGAATTCACGTCTCTCGGTGAATAAAAATAAGATAAAATAACCGGTGTTCATCAGTCCAAAAATCATAACTTTATCTTATTTTTATTTGAAAAGTTAAAATTTCCAATGGAAATAAGAAAACATTAACCCTTTAACCGCCAAATTATATAATTTGAATTTTCACCCACTTGAAGGTGTGTCTCGCTGACGCGATCCACAACTTCAAGTGAGTGAAAATTATTCAGATTTGACAAAATGCAGGTCAACTCTTTTCAAATCTTGCTGGTTGATGTCACATTTTATATATTCTGGTTTTCATCTAGTATTAGCACATTAGGTACCACCTCTTAAACATGCTAAATATAAAATGTGACATCAATCAGCAATATTTGAAGACCTCTATTTTGTCAAATCTGAATAATTTTCACTCACTTGAAGTTGTGGATCGCGTCAGCGAGACACAATTTCAAGTGGGTGAAAATTCAGATTGGATAATTTGGCGGTTAAAGGGTTAAACCATAAACTTACCAGATATTACTCGAGAACCTGCATAATTTGCGTTGATAGCTGGGAGGATTTTAGTGAGAATACAGCGGGATGACAACCCTATCTAAAAGATCAGATGATGCGTGTGCGCGTGACTGAGTACGTGCGTGACGGTGTCCGTGACTTTCTATACGTTTTGTATCGTCTTGCGTGTGCGCACTCACAGCGTAGACAGTAATGAGTTTGCCATTGTCACCGTTATGTAATAAGTTATCTACGGCACTGTGTTTTGACTTGTTAACACTGACAAAGTCGTTAAAGCTCCGCCCTGCAATTAACTGACCGATACAATGCAATATAGCTTATTAACATATTAATATTAACATATTGTTAATAATATGTAGTTATGTTACGTCTGGTTTTGGCGCGGGAAATACATATTATGTATATTATTTTGTATACTTTCTATGCTTTTAATTTTTGTACAAAGATACATTTCAATATATCTGCTGCCTAGCTTGAAGAGGCTTCCATAAGCCTGTTCTAGCGCAGCCCGACTAATGTTGTATATAATCAGATAATATTATGATGATATAATGTATATATTTTTGCTGCTGTTTTAACTATATGTATCGGGCAAAAGCTAAATAAAATAAAATTATATATTTTTTAGCCTATCTCGCCCTCTAACAATCATTGTAATCATTCACTCATATTCATCTTCATAGAATTTGGGAATCACGTGGATTGTGAAGTTTCCTATCGCTATAAATTCACATGGACATTGAGCCTGGGAAAAAGTCAACCTCATCAGGAGGAAAACCCATAATTAGGACCGTTTTGTTTGATGAGAATTGTTGGCTTAGTTCTGGGCAAACATGAAAGACGTTGGCCTTGCATTAAGCCAGCATTAAGCCACACTGCCCAGTGCTGATATTCACTTTGATGTTGAAGTGGGAGGGCGTAATAAACTGTTTTTCAGTGAATGTTGTTTTCTTTAGGTCAATCAGCCCCATGGTGTGAGCGATCACTGACATGGAAATATACGGTGTGAAGTGTATCTCAGTAAACAACATCCCGTCTTCCAAAATTGGATTAATGTTGGGCCAGCGTCGTAGACGGCGAGCCAACGTTAAGCTAGCATTGGCTCAAAGTTTCGCTTTTTCTGAGTTATCAAATAGCAATATAATCAGGATTTGGATTGTGAAATCAACATTGAATTAGTACATGTATTTATCATTTGTTAGCACTTTTTATCATACTTAGCAAAATGTATACGGACTCTCAATCGCAAATGTACGAGAAAATATAAAATCATAGAATGTACTTAATGATAAAATGAACGCTGATTCAGACATATCATCTTATTATCTAATTCAACCCTTTGAGAACCTCTCACGTGCTCTACGAAGCCTATCATATGGAAATTCTGCTTAAGCCTTTAAGCCCTCACGATGCAATAAAGCATCATTTTACATCCCTAAAAACAGACCTAATTTCCTACAACCAAGGGTTTCGGAACGAAGATTTCCATAAAACTGGTTTACCAATACACTGCAAATTTATTTTATTTTTCACACACTTCAAGTCATTTTCATCCACTACAAGTCGAGAATTGCGACAGCAATTCGCGGCTTGTAGTGGATGAAGATGACAATGGTAAGCTCAGGCGTGAAAGGGTTATATAGGGCACCTTATTTGAAAAAAATATAATCTTTGCTAATAATTATGTATACATACTGTTTTAATTTTGGTTTCCTACAATGTTACTTGGACATTTGATAAAAACGGCTCTGCTCCCCAAAGCCAAGGGCGGGGGCCCTAGGGTAGTGGCTATCACCGCTGCCTCTCACGCCAGAGTTCGGGGTTCGGTTCCCGGTCTCGGCGGTTTGAAAGAAACAAAAAATGTTTCTTCCCCATCCACGTGTGAAAGTCAGTATTGTGGGGAGCCTCCGTGACCGAGAGGTAGCGTGCTCGGCCTCAGACCGCCAGGGCTCGAATTTCGAATCCTGTGTCTGGAGGACAGTGTCATCTCAATCATCTCACCATCCTCAAGAGGTTCTCCTGGCCCAGTTTAGCCTATATGTGCACAAAGGTGGCCTAAAGCCCGATTCATTTCATTTTCATTTCATTTCCCCAAAGCCAAAATGTATTATATTTTTACTTCGCAAGTAAGCATCATCTCATTCACGTTAATCCTTTCAGTGTGAGGACCGTGTTTATACGTCAGATCTGAGTGTGACGTCTGCAGACGGTCCCTGCACTGAAAGAATTAAAATATTTCAATGGCCATAGATCCATAACATATGTCTTCAAATGAAGCGGAAAGAGCTAACTAAGACATTTATGATGATTTCAAATTTAAAAAACCCCTTTGGTTCCCAATGGTTTATAAACAAATATTTCAGCATTGTAGTGGTTAAGGTAGCCTACACCTTAACGTGAATGAGATGAGAACAAATACCTGGATTCTTAGAGGATTCAACATCTTGTGTAATGTAACCCTTTAACCCTTTAGCCGCCGGTGCCGCTTATGTTCGTTTTTTACATTTTTTATTAGCATGTACCATATCAGCTTTCAAACATATTGAAGTTAAAATGTAACATTAATCAGCAAGATTAGAAAATAGTCCACTTCCACTTTGTCCAATCTGAATAATTTTCACTCGCTTGAAGTTGTGGATCGCGTCAGCGAGACACAACTTCAAGTGGGTGAAAATTAAAATTGAATAATTTAGCGGTTAAAGGGTTAAACGCCAAGATAAATTAGTTTGAGCCAAGTTGTGGGTCGCGGCATTCAGTGGGTAAAACAAGTGATATTTATTTAATATAAATAAAAACTTTCAAATTTGTTTCAACCCCAAGACCCCCCATTTCACATGTTTTATGTGCCAAGCATAATGTCGTTTTCCTACATCTTTAGCCCTTTAGCCGCCAAGTTATTCAATTAGCATTTTCACCCACTTGAAGTTGTGTCTCGCTGACGCGATCCACAACTTCAAGTGAGTGAAAATTATTCAGATGTGACAAAATGGAGGTCAACAAATTGCAAATTTTGCTGATTATTGTCACTTTTTATCTTTAAAATGTTTAAAAGCTGATATTTAATGCGCTAATAAAAAATGTGAAAAACGAATATGGACGGCACCGGTGGTTGAATGGTTAAGTGCGAATGATTTATTGGAGGGCAGTTTCCACATCATAATGAAAGAAAATGAGAGGATGTTACTGGGTGGTTATCCACAGTTGAGCATTAACTAAATGGCGTTTTATTCCGTCATTGTTGTGGAATACAATACTCCTTTTTACCCCTTTAACCACCGGTGCTGCATATATTCGGGTTTTCATTTTTTATTAGCATATTAAGTACCACAATAATTTTATTATATTCCAAAGACAACTACAAAGATATGATCAATGCACAAGATATAAGGTAAAAATTGAATAGAAGTGTTCTGAAAAGATAAAATGAGAATGCTCAAGATCATTATGACTAGGCAGTAATTTAAATAGTGTTGTGGTAGACACTCAATAAGCCAAGAGGTGTACATTACATTTCAAATATGTCGTTTATAATGAACGTTTTAAAATATTTAAAAACGTATTTCGTCAATTTTTTATCTTTATTTGAGTGAATTAAACATACCAGCGAAGATCGAAATACAAATACAATTAATTTTAAACCTTAAAGAGTCGAACAACACATAATGTCTATTTTTGAACTTAAAGTGTTAATAGACACTTAACTGACAGTATTGGGAGCAGGACCCATCATGATTAAGGCTGCTGAAAGTAAAACGTTTTCCTCTGACCCCCAAACGGGAGGTTTTGTTGAGAACAGACCTGGGTAATTACTCATTTTGTGCAGCTATTGTCCTATAATAGCACAATAATGAGGTCAGTTTAGTTTGGGAAGGTTAATCAGTTTGTCGATTGGAGTCTGGTTTGTTGGATTGAGTTTATGGCTGATGGATTGCGCACATGTTGCAAAATTTACCCAATTGAAATCACGCAAAATTTCGAAGAAATATGTTTTCTTTTAGACATATGTTCTCTTTTATTTTTGATAAAATTAGAATACATTTATAAGGCTGTATTTGAATATTTTGTTTCCATGCTTCCACTGAATATCGTGAAAAAATTAAAACACCCCTGATAATCACCTGGCGAGTAAACGGGCAAACAATTGTGATTGGCTGGGAGGTGCTGCCCACAGGCTCCATTAAGCAGGGGGTTAGGGCTTGGCCCCCTAACCCCGGGGTGCCAATAGGTGGGGCTAAAATCACCAAGCAAATACCACACGTTAAACCAAGATTGACTTAATGCTGGGCCAGCGTCGTAGTTGCTGGGACACCATTACAACAACGTTGGGTCAAGTGGTGCTGGGACCCACACAAAATTAACTGTCTATATTTTCTACAAGCTATATCGCAACTTGTACGCGAATACAGGCCCAGGGATTTAAAACAATTTTTTTTATGAAGCTATTTTAAGAATGTTTGGCCTATCCGGTAATCACTTTTCTTATCACAAGAAAAGGAAAATTATGTTGTCCTCACATCTCATGTGCTGTTAATTTGCTTAAAAGGTATGTTGCACTACGAACTAAATTACGATGATACAAATATTGTAAGCTAAATAAATAGCTAGGGTTGTTCCCTCTAACTGCGGGGTGCTGATAGTTGGCGCTAAAATGCCCCCCAGGAAACTGGGCGCATAAAAATGAACATGCCAGGGTTACATGGGTTAGTGCTCATTTTCATTCCTTTCAACCTTAGTGAACTCGACATTCAACTAGACTGTTTGATAAGCGAGAAAGGGCATATCATATAATTAATTATCAAACCGCAAGTGATTTATTCTGCGGTTTCAGATATACAATTTACATGTAGATAAACATTGCTTTATAATGAACAAGCTAACAAATAAGGGTGAAACATGAGTTTACTAGGTAAAAATGTTGATTTATTGGGGCCGAAATAATACCGACAGCAATGTTTAAAAAATGAGTGCAAACAAAATCAAAATAGTTATCTAGCTGAACATGAGCACTCGATGTTGTGTGAAAACAAGTCCGTATCTGAAAGGAACGCTCGTAATAATTTATACTTGTATGTATTTGAATACACTTTGAAAAAACACATTTTTTAAATATTTATTCCCATGCTATGGGATGCATTTGCATTTGTATTTGATCCATGAATTTGAGCAAACTGACTAAAATACTTCTATTCATTGAGAGTTTAACCCTTCAACCGCCAAATTATTCAATTTGAATTTTCACCCACTTGAAGTTGTGTCTCGCTGATGCGATTCACAACTTCAAGTGAGTGAAAATTATTTAGATTTGACAAAATGGCGATCAACTTTTTACAAATTTTGCTGGTTGATGTCACATTTTACCTTTAACATATTTAAAATATAGTACTCAATGTGCTAATAAAAAAATGAAAACCCGAATATATGCGGCACCGGCGGTTAAAGTGTTAATTTCACTGTTGTGAAGTTGTGGATCGTGGTAGCGAGGCACACCTTTACAATAGCTTTAGTAAAAATATTTCAGCCACGCAATACATGATGATTATAACTTTTGAACTGTTAAAAATGAAAGTCATCACACCTTCTACTCTGGGTGGGTTTCCAGCCTTGCATGGGCGAGTTGGGTGGCTGTGACATTCTGACGGGGGGGGGGGGATGTAGCAGACTCCGGTGCATGGTGTACCTTGTCAGCAGGATGTCCACAGCAGGACTCACACGCGAGGTGAGCAGCAATTTGCAGGACATTGTGTGAAACTGTCACCAACTAATTACCATTGTGAACAGGTGACGCAGGGTGCTCCCTCATTCAACCGGCATCACCCACAATCATAAATTAAACAAACAAATAATACACACCCTCGTCTCCGTATTTTCAAAACCTCCGGAATTTGACTTTTTAACAACCCCAACTTCATATAACATAGGAAATCCTTTATGTTTTTTTGATCACTAACATATTTTTTCTTTTATTGATAGCTTAGATCGCCGTGTGGATCGCTATCTCTAATGACTTTATGGATGCTACTGGCTCTTCAGCTAGATAACTTTGTAGGTAAAAGGTGAACACGTAAAAATATTAGACGTATATAATTGTAGCTATATGTTAAGTATAATATCTTTGAATATTACTAATTAAAATTTGAGCAATTTCCTCATTCAAATCATACTATGAATGGCCGTCGATACGAATTGAAATATAACTACTTGCGCACTTGAAGATTTAAAGCGAAGTCAGTTAGTTGAAGCGAGAGTAACACAGGTGACAGATGAACTAAACGTGTCACAAATCTATTATCGCCCACCCGGACTATTAGCTCTATCTGTCAATCAGGCCGTCCATGACAGGCAGCAGAAGACGTAGCTGTTAGCTGCGCTCATTTCAGTGCTGAATGCTCTCTGCTTGATAGCAATTAATGATAGCCAACATCGATGGCTGGCTGGTTGGCTGGCTGGCTGGCTGACTGACTGACTGGCTGACACACTATCTCAGAGTCTCGATGTCTGGCTGACTAAATGGCTGTTCGATGGTTGGCGGCTGGCTGGCTGGCGGCTGGCTGGGGGCTGGCTGGCGGATGGCTGGCGGCTGGCTGGTTGTCGGCTGGCTGGCTGGCTGGCTCACTGGCCGGCTGGCAGGCTTTATAAATATTTGGCAATTTTCTTAATTTTTCACCCTCTTCAAGACGTCCTCATCCACTACAAGTCGAGAATTGTCACAGTAATTCGCGGCTTGTAGTGGATGACAATTTTAATGGTAAATCCAGGCTTGAGAGGGTAAGGGGATATCTTAGAAAACGGAAGACTATGAGAAATATCTCTCCGATAATATTTTTTTCTAAACTTATGGATGGCGGCTGGCTAGCTGGCGGCTGGCTGGCGGCTGGCAGGCTGGCGGCCAGCTGAAGGCAGGCTGGCAGATGGCTGGCTACAAGTTTATTAGTAAATTCAGGCTTGAAGGGTTAGGGAATATATTTCAAAACGACAGACTATGAGAAATATCACTCCGGTAATCATTTTTTTCAAACTTATGAAAAAAAGAGGTAAAAATTAATGTTGTCCTAACATCTCATGTGCTGTTAATTTGCTTTAAAAATTTGTACTAAATTACCCTGATACAAATATGTTAAGTCATACACTTATATAAATAGAGTTGTTCTGGCTGGCTGGCTGGCTGGCTGGCTGGCTGGCTGGCTGGCTGGTGGCTGGCTGACCGTTGGATGGCGGCTTGCTGACGGCTGGCTGGCGGCAGGTCGGAGGCTGGCTGGCGGCACGCTGACGGCTAGCTGTCGGCTGGCTGTCGGATGGCTGACAGCTGGATGGCGAATGGCTGGCGGCTGGCTGGCTGACTGGCGGCTAACTGTAGGCTAGCTGGCTGGCGGCTGGCTGGTGGCTAATAGGATGCTAGCTGACGGCTGGCAGGCGTCTAGCTGGCGGCTTGCTGGCGGTTGGCTGACGGTTGGCTAGCGGCTGGCTGGATTTAAGAATATTTGACAATTTTCTTAATTTGTTCATCTTCTTCAAGACCTATCAAAAGAAAGATAAAAATTAATGTTGTCGTGGTTGTCGGCTGGCTGGCTGTCTGGCTGTCTGGCTGGCTGACTGGCCGACTGGCTGGCTGACTGGCTGGCTGGCTGGCTGGCGGTTGGCTTGTTGGCTGGCGGATGACCGGCCTTAAGAATATTTAGAAATTTTCTTATTTTTTCACCCTCTTCAGGACATCTTCATCCGCTACAAGTCGAGAATTGTGACAGTAATTTGCGGCTAGTAGTTGATGACGATTTTAATGGTAAATTCAGGCTTGAAAAGACTGGGGAATATCTTAGAAAACGAAAGATTATGCGAAATAGCACTTCTGAATTCATTTTTTCTAAACTTAGACTATCAAAGGGAAGGTAAAAATTAATGTTGTCCTCACATCTCATGTGCTGTTTATTTGCTTTAAAAGTATGTTGCACTATGAACTAAATTACCCTGATGCGAATATGTTAAGTCATACAAGCATATAAATAGCTAAGGTTGTTCTGGCTGGCTGGCTGGCTGGCGGCTGGCTGGCGGCTGGCTGACGGCTGGCTGGCTGGAGGCTGGCTGGCTTTAAGAATATTTGGCACTTTTCCTAATTTTTTTACCCTCGTCAAGACGTCTTCATCCACTACAAGTCGAGAATTGTGACAGTAATTCGCGGCTTGTAGTTGATGACGATATTAATGGTAAATTCAGGCCTGAAAGGAAATATCTTAGAAAAAGAAAGATTATGAGAAATAGCACTCCTGTAATCATTTCTTCTAAGCTTAGCCTATCAAAAGAAAGTTAAAAATTAATGTTGTCCTCACATCTCATGTGCTGTGTATTTGCTTAAAAGTATGTTGCACTATGAACTAAATTACCCTGATTCAAATAGGTTAAGTCATACACTTATATAAATAGCTAGGGTTATTCTGACTTTCTGGCTGGCTGGCAGGCGACTGGATGACGGCTGGATGGCGGCTGGCTGGCGGCTGGCTAACTGGCTGGCGGCTGGCTGGCGGTTGGCTGGCTGGCTGGAGGCTAGCTGGAGGCTTGCTGGCTGGCGGTTGGCTGGCGGCTGACTGGCTGGCTGGTGGTTGGCTGGCTTTGATAATATTTGGCAATATTCCTAATTTTGTCATTCTATTCAAGACGTCTTTATCCACTACAAGTCATATACTTCAGCACAGTGAGAAATATGGCATAAAAAGTAAAAAACATAATGTTTCAGAGTGTTTATCCAAGCACATGGGAAGGTAAAAATTAATGTTGTCCTCACATCTCATGTGCTGTTTATTTGCTTTAAAAGTATGTTGCACTATGAACTAAATTACCCTGATGCGAATATGTTAAGTCATACAAGCATATAAATAGCTAAGGTTGTTCTGGCTGGCTGGCTGGCTGGCGGCTGGCTGGCGGCTGGCTGACGGCTGGCTGGCTGGAGGCTGGCTGGCTTTAAGAATATTTGGCACTTTTCCTAATTTTTTTACCCTCGTCAAGACGTCTTCATCCACTACAAGTCGAGAATTGTGACAGTAATTCGCGGCTTGTAGTTGATGACGATATTAATGGTAAATTCAGGCCTGAAAGGAAATATCTTAGAAAAAGAAAGATTATGAGAAATAGCACTCCTGTAATCATTTCTTCTAAGCTTAGCCTATCAAAAGAAAGTTAAAAATTAATGTTGTCCTCACATCTCATGTGCTGTGTATTTGCTTAAAAGTATGTTGCACTATGAACTAAATTACCCTGATTCAAATAGGTTAAGTCATACACTTATATAAATAGCTAGGGTTATTCTGACTTTCTGGCTGGCTGGCAGGCGACTGGATGACGGCTGGATGGCGGCTGGCTGGCGGCTGGCTAACTGGCTGGCGGCTGGCTGGCGGTTGGCTGGCTGGCTGGAGGCTAGCTGGAGGCTTGCTGGCTGGCGGTTGGCTGGCGGCTGACTGGCTGGCTGGTGGTTGGCTGGCTTTGATAATATTTGGCAATATTCTTAATTTTGTCATTCTATTCAAGACGTCTTTATCCACTACAAGTCATATACTTCAGCACAGTGAGAAATATGGCATAAAAAGTAAAAAACATAATGTTTCAGAGTGTTTATCCAAGCACATGCATGCTTGCTTTAAATATAATTGCATTGCTGTCTGATGACTTGGACTTCATCATTCAGTCTTCAGCGCAATATCAAAATAATAACATATATTGGGTTCTCGACACATTTAACGAAAGCTTGGTAAGTGGAAACCATGCATTCAATTTTTCCAATTCAATATAGATCTGGTTACACAATGTAAAACTATTTTGATCAGAACAGTATAGATTAGTGTAATCTGCAAATAAAACAAAATGGAGTATATAATTAATAAATATACTTAATGAGTCTTAAATCGTGATGTATCGGGAGGTATTAAATATAAAGCATCTACAATTTTTTTTAGTCCATTACTGAACAGGTACTTAACGTAGAAGCAGAATGATCAAATGATTGTGTAGAATTTAATGTAGTAAGTCTGATTATATTTTAACTTATCTTGTGGAACTTAATAGCGCATAACGACTTATTCTGTTATGTAGGTTACATACTGTATGAAGTCACTGTGGTTATATTCTGTTATTCTATTTGATTAATGTATTGTCTGCCAAGTTATTATTATTTATGATTTATTGAATACACTCTAAACAATACAGGTTCTTTAGAAGGAACCCTTCAGTACAATCACCATGCAACCCCTGTGAAACCCTACGCCTAAGGAGAACCCTTGCAGAGTTATCCTGGGGTTGCATGGTGATTGTACTGAAGGGTTCTTCTTAAAGAACCTGTATTGTTTAGAGTGTAGGTTTAAACTACGATAAGCTACTAGCATGCTGATTATGACCTAGGCCTAGTTGTTCACAAAACTGCAATACAAATACAAAATACAGTAACTGCTTATTTGAAAAGTAAGCCGCTACTGCCTTTTGGAGTGGAGTGCATAATAACCGGGACCATGCAGTGTGTTTGACAATATAACATGTGAAATAATGATGTCTCCCTTCTTGCCTATGTAATTATGTGTGATAATAAGCGCTCCCCTGATGTGATAACCCCCAGCACTGTTAGAAAAAACACAAGCTCCCTTAACCCTTCAACCGCCAAATTATTCAATTTGAATTTTCACCCACTTGAAGTTGTATCTCGCTGACGCGATCCACAACTTCAAGTGAGTGAAAATTATTCAGGTTTGACAAAATAGAGGTCAACTCTTTTCAAATCTTGCTGGGTGATGTCACATTTTAACTTTAGATATTTAAATGTGGTACTTGATGTGCTAATAAAAAATGAAAACCCAAATATATGCGGCACTAGCGGTTAAAGGGTTAAGAATAGCCCTGACCTACATAATATGTGTACGCCACACAGCAAGTGTGCCTGGTTCACCTGAATTCATAGTATATTAGGCTACTAACAGAGTGGCAACGTCCTAACAAACATGGAACAGTGATCCAATTCTGATCTGATGTTGTCCCAGCATTAAACCAGTATTGACTGATCGTCTCGTGTGTGGTGAAGTGGGAGAGAGGGATTTATATCAGCATTTTTTTATCACATAAAGTGTGTTTTCTTAAAATCTCAAGAAAATAATTTATATTATACAATTACTCAGCTTTAAACGTATAAAGTACAGATACAGTATATCTCCAATAGAGGCTGTCTCCGTATCAGATTCATCTTGTTCAGAAGTGCAAGACAAAAGTATGTTTGATCATTACAAAAAAAAGACGCGTTTTAAGATCAAAAAAGTCTCTAGCGTGTTGAGAGATGCCTCAGGGCTGATAAAGTACTTTATTGAGGTTATGGCTATATCAATTTTGCCACTGTGGTTAACAGTTTGACCGAAGTGAGGATTCTCAACACAGTATAATGTCACTGATGTCCCACCTCAACATACATAAGATCAATAAATTATTGGTTTTATAGAAAATAGAACTCCGAGGCCCGGCTTCAGGCTGTTTGAGTATTATAGACAACTTTTGTTATAACTGTATTGGTCTTCTTCATGGATCAGAATCCTAAATGTCCAGGATATAATTAGGAAAGAACTAAGGAGACAAGTTAAATATATATCATCAACGTTTATTCCTTCCACCACCATAGCCGGTGGGCGGGGGTGAGAGGTAGCGTGCTCGACCTCAGAGCTCCAGGGTTTGAATTTCGAATCCTGTGTCTGGAGGGCAGTGTCATCTCACGCATCTCACCATCCTCAGGAGGTTCTCCCGGCCCAATTTAGCCATCAAATACTTGCCAGTGAATCCTGATGCCGTGTTTCTACGATGCACCTCATACACACCATGTAGGCTGATCACCCACCCTATTACGGTTCAATGTTGGGCCAGCGTCGCCGCCCACTGCTGTATCAATGCCGGGCAATCGTCTATGACGCTGGCCCAACACTACTCCAACACTGGCCCAGCGCGTCATACTTCTACACCAGTGTCTACAGCAACCACTGAACGGTTAACCAATGTTGCTTCAATGTTGATCCAACGTGTCTGACGATGGCCAAACAACAACCCGACATTCTGTACACATACTTTGCGGAACAGCACTGCGGCAATTGCTATGAGGTGACATTTCCCCCTCTCGTCGCCAGAATGATCACTACACATTGGCCCAATACTGATGTAATGCTGGCCAGCACTATTCCAACAAAAACCCGTTCAGCTCTAATCACGAATATAATACACTTTTTAAACACACATGTACTTAACCTAGCGACCTCAAACGTTATATTAATTTTGTCTTGTTCATAAGGACTGTTTTACATAAATGTCAACCGTTTCCAACCCACGGCACCCATTTTCCCGGAAACAAGACACAAACTTAATAGGCTCCTGGCCTCCGATCAGGCCTAATAACATCTCAATGCAAGCGCATAACCCCTGATAATTTTAACGAGCCACATATTTATTAAAATTTGCGACACTGGAAACTCTTTAGTGAAAGCTGGCAATCATGGAAACATAAAACATAAAAAGCATAAAAAAATGACCAATTTGAAGAAAAGTTAAATCAAGCAAATGCGTCTCAAATGGATACATTTTGGAGCCTGTACACACGGTGCAGTTTCTCTGACAATAACTTTATTTTCTCTCAGACTACCTGGAGATGAGGTTTTGCAAGTCTATCAAAATCAAACTTATTTGGTGAACATTTAAAAAAAAGCTATTTTTCTCGGATACATATAATTTATGTATTTTGTAATTCAGATGTGATACTTGTCTAAGCAAGTAATTTCTGAGGCTAATAATCACATTTCTCGACGAGCAGAATCTCGACATTTCATTTACACAAAACATAACGTTTTCTTTGTTATGGTAAACGTGCCACCCCGCTGCGCACATTAGATCATAAATGGGTTTACAGCCTGCAGTGGTGAACGTGAGTGACAGTTAAAGGAGCGAGTAAACGGTCCGCAAACCGTCCCCTCTGGGCCCACGAGTAAACGGTCCGAGAATCGACCCCTCTGGCCTGACGTTTATAAAAGGCGACAAATTACTGTAATGAGATTATGCGTGTATCAGATGGGGAGATACGCGCAAGGCGGGAAATTGGTCTAGATAAGATCTCACAATGGCCACGGTGTGAGCACACGGCCATGTCAAACGCTTGGTCAATGCTGTGCCAACGTCTGCGACGCTGGCCCAGCATTGGCCAAACGTTGGGCAAATGTATCTGGTGGGCTGAGGACAGGCCTCCAGCGACCTGACGACAATTTAACGCATGATAAACTGTCTGTGGTGGTTGGTTTGACCAGGTCTTTATCTGTTTATGACAATGATTGTCTTAAAGTCCCGGTCACACAAGACATATCTAGCTTCATATTTGTCATATTGGACCACATCCGTTTGATATAAACAATAAATCCTGACAATTTGAATTTTTTTTAGAAAATCAGATCTCAGTGTTTTAAACTTATTATCAAATCACAATAGAAAAAGCCGATAAAAACCCTAGCGTGTAGTCATCAATGTTAGGCCCTATCTATTTTTTTGTAAATTATCAGGTTTTCTAAGGGTGAGTCTATCTACCTGATAAAAGAGGTTTATATGATGATGATTAACCGTTTAACTGTCTTGTCTCATTATGTGCCACACGACACTATATTTAATATATTATATTCATATCCGGGGACTAAGGTATTGTTTATCAAATTGAAGACGTTCTGGGCTTTAATTTGAAATTTCAAGAAGCCTAGAGCGTGATTGTCATTCCCATCATCTCAAGTTAAATAAAAAAGAAAAGAAGAAGATAACTGTTTGTGGGGAGAGTTGAAATATGACAGAAGTTAAGTGATAAAAATCACTAATCGTAATCGTTTGAAACAAACAAACAAACAAACAAACAAACAAACAAACAAACAAACAAGCAAACAAACAAACAAACAAACAAACAATCAGATAAACAAACAAACAACAAACGAATTGACAAAAACATATATGTCGCTGTACATTTTTCATTAGAGCAATTTGTATGCAGAAAAAACCTGGGAAAGCTTCCTTGAGAAGACATACAATCGACTTTGTCAGCACCCTGCACATATTAGCTTACGTAGACAGGTCTAGGTGATTTAACCTTCAGACTTCAGTATTTGATTGAAGGAATGGGATGAGATTGAGAATGGCTTCTCCCACCCCTCCCCAGCACCCCCCCCCCCCGATATACCGCTGTACAAAGGCAGTAACTGTTCACTTCCCAAGGCAGCTGATACTGCCTCTTAGCTTTGCAGGACAGTATAATCCCATTTAACCCTTAAAGCGCTGAATTTTTGTATGAACACCTTGGAGGCCAAAGGTTTTTTTTCAATTTGAAATCATCATAAATGTCTTAGTTACCTCTTTCCAATTCATTTGAATACCCATGTTATGGGTCTACGGCCATTAGAAATATGTGCGGGGATCGACTTTAGTCGTCAGAATCTGACGTCGACAGACGTCAGATTCTGACGACTAAAGTTGATTCCCGCGCTGTAACGCCGAAATCACCGCATTTCAAGTTTGGCGGTTAGTTTATAGGCTCACATATGCTACATAATACCTGGGAATTATCGTTTTAATCCACCATGCATGTACATACCCTTACCTTTCGACGTGTTTATTTTCAGTTTTTGACGGAATGATTCAATTAATAGCCACAATAAACGAGCTTACACAGTTGTGCATAGATGGCTCTTTTTATGTAATTTACATTTGTAAAATCTATTTAGTTATTGTCTTTTTCAAATAATTGAGTTGAACAATTGAGATGAGTGTACATATATTCATGATATATGTACATAATATCAGAAGTGTTTGCATTTCTGATGATATACATTATCAAGAATACATACCATCTTCTTCATGACATATGTACATATCATTGTATACATGATATGTGCACGTAGAAAATTTACCGGATTGGGACCCGAATCGGGATACCAAGGGAGATAAATGGGTAGCATTTTCAAAAACCCTCTTAAGCTACTTTAACGCATAGATTTACTACTGGTATAAACAAAAAAATTAAAATGTTAGGACATTCCCACCTCCAGGTTAATAAAATTAAGGCTAAATACCCGGGTGTTCGGAGGGTTATTCACCCCCAGCAATTAAAAGGTCAGCAGGCATTGAGATAGTGAGGTGAAATAGACATTTCAGCGGCCAGTGAGTACTGCAATAGGCTACTAATGGGCAGCTGTCAATCAGTGGGTGACACGTTGGGTCCATCTTTAGGCTGGGCCATACCACGCCTGATAGCATCTGTATGCACGTGTACAATGAGGCTTAGAAATACCCCTAACCACCAACCCATCATACCTACTTATTCAACCATCTAGACCTCACCCCCTTCCCCCTCAACAAATTAACGTCTGGCCAATTTAACCTTCGCACGTAGCTCTAAGTTGCCTCCTTATTTTGTCCCTGCTTGTCTGATTCATCTTTGCATGCCTGATTCATTTTTTCCATCGACAATTATTTTATAATAACAATCATTAGCCTATGTTGAAATAATGTGATTGTTACTTCCATAAAAATGTGTGTAAAATGATAAAATAATCTGGGGTTTTTTCTACATATTTGTATGTACTACCTGAATTAGACATACCACTGAAACAATTTTTAGCAGATTTTACCGTTATGCGATAACTTTTTATAAATAATGATAGATGCAGATAAATAAATCACTAGCAAAACTTGTGCATGTTTTTTTTATATCAAACTGCCACAATCCATGATTAGCCACAGTCCTAGTGAAGACGAGGCACTGACCCAATGTTGTAATAATGTTGGACCATCGTCGCAGACGCTGGACCAACATTAAATCAACATTGTGCCAAAATGATTGATGTCTCAGGTTTTTGTGTCGATTCCTTGCATAAAGCAGGTGACGACCTGTGAGAGGGAAATCCACACACCGTAAAATTGGTTAACTTTATACCCCACCTTTCAACAACAACGGGCCTTGAAGCAGCGCTGTCTCAACCATTACAACGCCGAAGCATAGTTGTATAAACCATTGACACCAAAAGTTTTTTGTCAATTTGAAATCATCATAAATGTCTTAGTTGCTTCTTTCGGATTCATTTGAATACCTATGTTATGAGTCTACGGTCATTACAATTTTGTAATTTTTCAGTGCGGGAACCGATTTTAGACGTCAGAATCTGACGTCCATAGACGTCAGATTCTGACGTCTAAAAACGGTCCCCGCGCTGAAAGGGTTACAACTGAGTGTTCACCACTCGGTAACACCATCCATTGCTTTACAACCATTCACTGGCAATGGATCATATTTCGCATTTTAAAATCGGCTCATTTATCAATCACTGCTAGATTGATCCTATATTTTCAAGACAAAAAATTCATTTAGAATAGTTTTCGAGATAGTACGACATTATTTTCGACACATATTCCACCCTGACTGGCCTTTAGAGCCTTACATGACATTTCGTTGTTTATTATGTATGGGCCCTTATGCTACCTTATTGACAAACCTGTATCTCTGTCTTTAAGTTGGTGCATTTTTTATATTGATTTTTTTTAATAACAGAGTACAATAATATTATAAAGCCAAATATAATTTTCAATTCAACAATAAGTATACCTTTTGCGTATTGGATATACCTCGCCCAAGCCATTATGAGACCCCGTGATCTTATTAGCCAATTAGATAGTCACAGCTGAATAGGAAAATCTATAAATGCCTGGAGGCGGATTGTGCTATGCAAAGACAAAAGACAGTATCTCTTCCAGTAAGAAGATACTACCTTTTGGCTTTGCAGAGCTGAATGAAAACGAAACCTTTAAAATAGGATTGGTTCTTTGCTATTCTTCATAGTTTCATTCTTAAATTATTAATGAATCTTAACCCTTACAGCGCGGTGATCGACTTTAGTCGTCAGAATCTGACGTCCGTAGAAGTCAGATTCTGACGTGTAAAGTCGTTCCCTGCACTGTAAGAATAGAAATATTTCTAATGACCGTAGACCCGTAACATAGGTATTCAAATGAATCGGGAAGAGCTGATTAAGACATTTATGATGATTTCAAGGTGAAAAAAACTTTTTACAAATTAATTCAGCGCTTTAAGGGTTAAGCTTCAAATAAATCGGTAATAATTGTTTTAAATAATAAAATCGTCTTCAGATTGATATTCGTTGGAGATTAGCTATCCAAATTTCAGTTTTAATATAGAAAAATTAGGATAGGCATGTTACCCTGCATGTCATGCTTATAGAGCGCTCACATTTATTTCCCCTTTATACTTTATTAATTACTGTGCTGTTTCCATAAGGTGAATATATTAAACCCCCCACCCTAGGAATGAAAGAGGTGCATCTTACGCCTCACAAATAGGCAGCTATGTCCCTTTAAACCCAAGAGGGCGATATATTCGTGGTCTGACTTATATTGAAATTAATAAGGCGGCGTGTCAGACTGGGTACTGTGAATGTATAATGTGGTAATTTGTATGACATGACAAACACAGCGGGCTGGCTGATGGGGAGTAATACAGATAGTATCAGCTCTATACATACATGCTGAGCCGTCACGCTAACTCAACACAAACATGACACTGATGAGCGAGTGAGTGAGTGAGTGAGTGAGTGAGTGAGTGAGTGAGTGAGTGAGTGAGTGAGTGAGTGAGGGAGTGAGTGAGTGAGTGAGTGAGTGAGTGAGTGAGTGAGTGAGTGAGTGAGTGAGTGAGTGAGTGGGTGGGTGGGTGAGTGAGTGAGTGAGTGAGTGAAAAAAACCAACGCGAATTTGTACGCAAATTCGGGTTAGGATTATCAAACAAATTTTATCATTTCCGAATCATATCAGCGCGAAGGCGAGCGCGGAGGCGAGCGCAAATTTTTTTAAAACGTTCACATATTTTTCGCGACCGTCGCGCCGGTTTTCGCGCAGGTTGTCACGCCAGTTTTCGCATGTCCACAATCTGGTTTTGGAACAGTAGAAAAACGCGTCACATTTCACGTTGGTTTTAACGTTAGACGCATTTCGCGTTTGTCGACGCTTCACTCGTCGAGTACATCTTCGCACTTGCGTTCGCGTTGGTGTATTTTGCTCTTTAATGAGGGTCTCCCAGCTCACCGCACAATTATGTATTTCATTTCATATTTATATTTTGCAGTAGTCAGATAATTCAGTCGATTCGCTGTGAACTTTACCTGTTTACTAGTAACTGTTACAAATGAGTGATATTGCTTTACGTCGCCTTCTGCACAATCATGGCAATATCACGACAGAAGGAAGCCCGAAGCCGGGACTTTGCCCTACTCTTATTTCGACTTATGACTTCAAGGGAACTGTTACAATAAATACAACTATGAATAAATACATATACAATGACCATTCATATGCTATAGTGGTATGAAACTCAAGCAATATGTTAAAGAATAATAATATGATTGTGTTTTCTTTTTAATAATCAAAATAAACATATTAATCCACAATGTAGATAATTTAAAATAATGCAATATTGCTGTAAATTGTCGGAAAATATTTTATGATTTGTCACATACATCTAAAAAGTAATAGCAATTCCCATATCATTATTTTTGGGTACAGCAACTCAATCACAATTGAGTGTAGAAAATGAATTGACAATAATACTATAATACATGTATCAAGAATCACCTATTCATAGGTGAATATTGGGAATACATTAAAAATACATTTTGATTTAAACGTCAAATTTGAAGTCCTGTTCTAATAACTATTGACACAAATCTTCCACATGTTTGGTCGCTTTCTTAATGGCAAAATTCAGCCCATACACTCAAACTCATTCAGTCATTTAACCGTGATTTCATTCAACCGGTAAATTGGTTAAGTAAAGCAAATGTCACGGGAATAGCGCTTATGATGAGAGAGGCGCGAAACCAATTGTTGACCCGTTAAGCACCGAAATCAAATTACCAAAACCGAAATCACCGAAACCGAAATCACCGTCTCCAGTTAGTGGTATAAAAATTAATAAAAATATTTGTTGAAAACAAATTTTGAATTGACCTTTTTTCTATGCCAGCTTATTTTATGTATTTGAATGCGTTTTTTGACGATTGCTTCAATTTTATGCATATGCATACAGTACCACAATTGTCAATCAAGTAATGGTTCGGGCGATTGATTGTGATTTAATTGGTATCTTGATAAATCAGAAGCTCATCTCAAACTGTTATTAACTGTAGTGACAGGTGTATAGAAAGTTAACTTTATGCTTAAGTATTTATCATTTAAATTGTAATAATGCTTATGTGTGTACATGTATTGTTGTAAATGACATTAAAACTGTAGAAGAACATTAAATTATTATCACTTGTTTTACCTAATGGCATATAATGATTGACTCAATTTTTAAAAGCATCCAATGCTAAATATTGTCTTTGTTCTTTGTGTGACAGAACAATAACATGAAATATATGTGCCAACCCTTTAGATACTAAATCAAGGCATGAACTGTTTGCAAAATGTATTCTGCCTCTGTATCAAATTCCCTAATTTTATTCAAATCTTTCCGAATATGCTAATTCATGGAATACCTAATTATGGAATATATCAAGTATAAAGTAAGTTTGCGTATCACATTTTACGTATCACATTTTGTGATACGATGTTTCATTGTTTCACAGGGCTCAGATATAAGGCTTAGTTGTTTTACAATACACATATATAATATCTAATTTCACAGTGCTCAGATTTAGTTTATCACACTTTGACTGAGAACAACCTACAATAAAACTAACAACATATTTATAATTAGCACACATATCCCAATTATGCCTCATGTGGCATGTTTTAAATAAAGCAATTGAATAAAAAAGAGCATAGTCCAGGGGCCCTTCCCAATAAGAATCTTAAAATTAGAATTATCTTTACTTCCTGTCATTTCCATAATGGATAAAGCTGAACTTTACTATATGAAATGAGAGAGGCCATCACAATTTTTTTTATGATTATTAAAATATAAAATACAAATAAAAATCATGTAATATCAGTAAAATACATTGTTCACTTAAAAGAACATTCATTGAAGCCGGTGCCGACCCACTGTAAGACGGCAATGAAACGGTATTGGCTCAATACAAGTTACGTATACACATGTCCACAAGAAATAATATTGCCAACTCTCATTTTTTTATGGCTATGTGGTATGTTGTTACAGGTGACAACACACGACACAAGATAATTCTGGCGTAATGTCTTGCCACCGTCAGACCATCACAATAATGACGATGTCTACAGATTTTATTTGATATAATAATTATACCCGGCTATTTTAATATTCAGATCTTTTCACTCCCCTGGAGTTGGAAATGGCAACAGCAATTCCGATGTTGTGGTGAAGGGAAATGGATGTTAAAATGGTAAACCATTAAAGCTTAAAATAATATAATAGATTTTTTTTAATATCTTACAATTTTGTTTCACGCTGACGAAACACACAGCCTCAATTGATTAAAAATGCAATTCAAAACAAAATATAATTATGCCAATAAAATAAATTTGATGTATATTTCATCGAATACGACGCTGGCCCAACATTAGGCTAATATTGAGCCAGCGTTTCGTGTCCACTGGGCATTAGCACGTTAAGGATTAATTAAATATCTCCGGTAGTACTATAGTATGGGTTACATGTGGTACATATACACATAGATCAT
This sequence comes from Flabesymbios commensalis, assembly GCA_964017125.1. NCBI lineage: Eukaryota > Metazoa > Annelida > Polychaeta > Terebellida > Flabelligeridae > Flabesymbios > Flabesymbios commensalis. Next base: position 20,764,850 of record OZ024916.1, on the reverse strand, counting down.
CATAAAAGGAGGGGGTGGGGTAAATAGATACACTGATTCCCTGTACATCACATCATCGTGTCATCATTAATCACTGACTGGTGACAGAAGACAGCTAACGTCACGTGATGGCCTGCTGTGGCCACCTAGTGGTCAGCGCGTGACCAACCAGCGTGGTGCATGGCGGGATATGGCCGGGAGCGCGGTGCATGACGGGAGATGACTGGGTGCCACACGGACCAGTAATGTATGCATTACCTATGATAAATTAATATGTCACAAGTAAATTAATATCCAGTCATCGTAGAATGATTGATACAACTTAAGTCATCTCTTTCCCACCATATATATTACAACATTCTCAAAATATAATCAATGTTGCACAAGACATGTCCTATTTATTTACAGTAATCATCATAATCGATAAAAGAATTTATTCAATAATCCTGTTTTTTTGTTTATTTCAATTATAAAATGAAGTAGATTGACTGTAGCTGAAGTAACAGTGATAATTTGAACCAGCAGAATCTCAGTTTGTCTCAGTGTCGGTTTCGGTGATTGCTGCGGTTGCACAGTTTTGCAATCATCGTTCTATCACTAATTGTGACCAAGCTTTCAAAAAACGTTCTCAAAGGGTACGAAAAGATATTTGAAATTGAATACTTTAGATGTTATACATATCTGTGTGCGATCTTTTTTGTCATCTAGCACCTAAATGGTGTCAGATACGAAATGACGGAGGTAGAGCAGAGAATGCGCTATATGGAAGAACAATTACTGTACCAAGGAAACAATATCTTCAAAAGAATGAAAATTGAGGTGATGGCGCATAATGCCGATATCAAGTGTTATATGTATGTCAGTTCTGCTCGGTGCTCCAGATGATCTTGACTGACTTATTTTCCATAAATATATGTCTGTACATATATATTCAAAAAGGTTAGTTTTGTAAAATCAAGTGGAAATATAATGAAGTCTGCAAAGTCATTGTCATTGCCATTATGTAAACATGTTAGAATAAATACAGGTAGGGCGGTTAAAGGAGCTTTGTTGTAGAGAAGATGGAAGGACTAACAAATCAAAGTATTATCAAAGTTTATCGATTTATTGTAGCTAAATTAATGGAAAGTACATAAAACGCTGGTATTTAAACACCAAAATTGGTGCACTTGTCAGAATCCGTTTTCAATTAAAGGACAGGGGAATTCTCCATAACTACTCTTATCTGCACAAAGTAAGTCTCCATTCTATTTTAAATGACGTTTTAATGGCAAGAGTGCTTTATTGGTAATCCACTGGGATCGATATAGTGGCGGAACTTCTTTTGACGTCAGGACGGGGGATTCTGAAGTCAGGTTTTGGAATTTTGAGGCTAAACTAGGCCAGTACAAACTACTGAGGATTGTGATATGAATGAGATGACACTGCCCTCCAGACACAAAATTCGAAATTTTTCGAGCCCCGGAGTTACCTCACGGTCACAGAGCATCCCTACAATATTGAATATTTACGAGTGAGCGGAGAAGAAACATTTTGTTTCTTTAAGACTTAAATTCCAGAGTGGGGTTTGAACCCGCGATATCCTATTTTCCAAGCAGACAGTTTTAACCACTGCACCGACCACAGTCAACAAGAAATTACAAATTCTGGTCGTCAATGCACCAGCTCCACATTCACTCGGCTTTCATACGGGCTTATTCAACTTGTTCGTGTACAGCCATGCTAGCAAAATACGTTGACCTGGTATTGCTTCAATATTTGTCTAAAATTAGTCATGATAATAATGGGCGGACTTTGTGTGTGATGTCATCTATTGAAACTTCACCCATGCAGCCCATAAAGAGTGTACATCTCTGGTATCATTTTTTTCAAATAACTAATAATCAATGACTAAACATATATGATAATTCACAGAATAGGTCCTTGTGACACACACTTATTTTGCTAAACTGAAATCACTGCACCTGAAATTTAACCCTTAAAGCGCTGAAATATTTTGGTATGAGCCATGAAGACCAAAAGGTTTTCAATTTGAAATCGATCTTTAATGTCTAAGTCTTTCTGCTTCTTTCGAATACTTATGTTGTGGGTTTACGGCCATTATACATATTTTTACTCTGACAGTGCGGGAATCGACATTAGACGTTAGAATCTACAGATGTCAGATTCTAACGTCTAAAGTCAATCCTCGCTCTGTAAGGGTTAAACGAAATAACGATATGGGAATATAAGGTAGAAAAAGAGGCAAATCTCTTTTAACCCTTTGAATACCGATCACGAATTAAATGGTTTTAAATATTTACTCACAAACACAACAAATAACGGTAGTTGGAAGTGAAATGCTCTATTAGTCAAACAAAATAATTACTCAAATCTCAGAATGTTATAATACCATAAATATTTCATCTTTCACCACGCTGCCAGTCTAGTGTCTACCTGGGGATAAACGGGTGGTTTAGTCACCTATTACTGGAGTTTCATTCTTTTGGCCGGCCTGTCATGATATGAATGGCATCTGTGGGGAAGGTCGTTTATGTAGTGCCCCGGGGCTAAATGATGTTCTACACTACTATATAAAGACAAAATACCGTACCTGCTTACAAGACACTCCAGCACAGAAACAGAATAAATCATTTACAAATATAGATGACAAAATATCGTGTTTAATTGCCTATTCTCACAGAACAATTTCCTTAGAATTCAGATTAGGCCTACTAATTTCAACTTTTCAATACATTTTAACAGCTTGAATGCTGGTGCTGAAAAATTATCAGGAGTAATACTTTTCAAATTCGCATGACTAATTTTGCAATTTAAACACTTCAGAAGTTTGTATGCACATTTGCTGTTGTGTCAAAGTACCGTAATAATGACTGTTTGAGTCATAGCAACAACTTTCAGTGAGTGATGAATTCACAAAATATACAAGAGTTTAAAATAGCTCTGACGCAATTTAATATTCCCTTTAAAGCCGCCTTCCTGGCGTGAACTGTCACTTGAGTTTAGAGTTGAATGTCTAAATATGGGCGTATCTGGCATGTGTAATTGACAGGTTTTCTAAGTGGTTTAGCTTATTTAGGTGAGAGGGGCGGGAGATAAGAATGTGGCAGACCCGTGAAAAAAAATACTTTATCAGAATACATGTTTTAGTTTACTCCTTGCTGTATTTAGAATAGTGGCATGTAAAAACAAGAGACAGTAACTGTTTACTTTTTAACCCTTTAACCGCCGATGCCGCATATATTCGAGTTTTCATTTATTGTTAGCACATTAAGAACCACCTTTTAAACATGTTAAAGATAAAATGTGAAAACAACCAGCAATATTTGAAAACAGTTGACCCCCATTGTGTCAAATCTGAATAATTTTCACTCACTTGAAGTTGTGGATCGCGTCAGCGAGACACAACTTCACGTGGGTGAAAATTCAAATTGAATAATTTGACGGTTAAAGGGTTAACTAGACAGCTGCTGCTGCCTTTGGCCTTAGGAAGTCATCGCTGTGGGTCACATGTTGTGACAGTAGTATATAAGAATTGGGCAAAAAAATCGCAAAATAATACCAGGAACAAAATAGCAATAGCATAATTCGATACTTTCCCTATTAGGTTAAATAATTATACAAGGATATTGTAAAGCTTTCAAAGAAATGTGTCATGTTTTTAACAAAATACTCGTAAGTGTTATTAAATATGCTAATAATAATTGCTTTAGCAATTTGATCACTTTCTATAAACATGATGCATCTGGCACTACAGTTAACAACAAACTCCATATCCAGTTTGAAAACAATTCATACTAATTCATTTTATTTGGATGCTACTCAATGATGTGTATAATATCTAAATTATCAAAGGGTCGAGCTCTGAGGCGCAGCATGGAAACCTGCTACGAGCAAGAGTTAAAACATTAGTTCTTTTATGTTTTTATTTTATTTATGGATTTTAACCATGATAATGCGCGATTCTCCACAGCATTTAAATCTTGAAAGTTGATCCTATAATAATACTCTAAGACTGTCATGTTTTGTATTTACATATTTGAGAATTCAGAGGGTTTGTGATGATTTAACTTCAATCAGGTCTGACAGGAGATCGTGGACTTTTCAGCCTGTTGTGGTGTTAGACATGGGGAGAGCGCGCCACAGATCAAAGACTTGAACCCCACTCCTGCTGGATCTCCAAACCTAGCAATCTTACAGAAACGGGTATGCTCATGCGAATGAAAAAAATATATCTTAGCAATTTCATTTTAAGAGCAGTTTTGTTTTATTTTAAGTCATATTTTTTTCATTTTAAATTGGATTTTTTTTTCATTTTAAGTTGGAATTGCTTTAGCAATTCCAACTTAAATTAAAAAAAAAATGAAAGAAATTTCCACATAACACCGCAGAATAATAAGGGTTGACAAATGAGCTTCAGAGAGATAGGGTGGGGTGTGGGTGTTGGCGCGGGGCCTGCTCCCACCCTTACCAGACCTGACCCTACCCCCCGGGCACGGCTGGGGGTCTGGGGGCGGCCAGGGTAGAGGGTACTGTCCCCACCCACCAGGTGGCTGGGTTACGCACCCCGTCTCCACACTCGGTACATTGCCCAACACAATAACATAAACCTACACTCCCAGCAGATGCAAAATACCGTAACGTGTCAGGCATTTAGTACATTTTAACGTCATTATATAAACAATAGTCATTTTATTAATCGTAAAATCTATATATAAAAAAATATATACATCATGTACTTGTTCTACAATGTACATTGAGTAAATAAGACACATACGGCTTATTAAATATATAATGTGCTTATACATATATAATTGTATTGTATTGAATTGTAGTTACTGCCGTCAGACAGAATACAGTTTTCGTCCAAATGTTCCATCTTTCTAAGTCGTGCTCAAATAAACACGTTTGCATAATCGTCATAAAAAAACATTGAAGCTCTAGTTACGACCATAGTCGTTTTTAATCAATGTTGATAGCCGGTTAAGCAGTTATTATTGATAATAAAATTGGTCTTTATGCATAAAAAAATTGCAAATGTTTGGTCTAAAATTAAACAAAATATCGGCAATTTTCTGCGGTAGCGAGACACAACTTCAAGTAGGTATACATTTCGATTTTACTACTTGTTTGTGAACTCGTCTTCAATCATAATGTTCGTAAAATAAAGCTATATATTTCTTATTTAAATCGTTACTGTTTTTAAACCATATAAAAATGAATATTAACTAATGAATCAATCAGTGCAGTACTAAAAGTCAAAAGACATCAACTGCTCAATAGAAAAGTAAGTAGTTTCTGCCTTTTGGATTTTCACGGCAGTATAAAAATCGTCAACTGTATGGAAAACTGTGCTGACAAATCTAATATGGAAATATCTGAGTAAAACATGCGGCTTGAGTAAATGATTGTAATGATTGTAATGATTGAAATGATGTTAATGATTGTAATGATGTTAATGTTTGTAATGATGGTAATGATTGTAATGATTGTAATGATTGTAATGATGTTAATGATCGTAATGATGTTAATGTTTGTAATGATGGTAATGATTGTAATGATTGTAATGATTGTAATGATTGTAATGATTTTAAAACACACCACTACATTATTTTCTTTGTCCGACCGCTACATTCTAAGCCGAGATTGGAGAGTTATTGTTGATCAAGTACAGACCAATTATTATGGTAGGCCTATGGTGCTATAATCAATCACGTGTGACCGAGCTGTTGATTATGAAGGATTCTCATTATATGGTCGGATGTGTTTTAAGTCAGTTAAAACCCTCGGAGCTCTACATTCTTAGCTGTGGAAAAGGCCACGGCCTTCGGCCTGGGCCTTTTCCACAGCTAAGAATGTAGACCTCCTCGGGCTTTATCCTACACAAAGTCCGCGGAGTCGGCAGGCGGATTGACGGCTTTACATCTGCACTGGACGACATTACCAAAGGAATTGTGTGTCTTTCATATCACGGGGCAGTGGCAATACACAGCATGACATGGGATTAATCATCCCTAATTAACATGATTAAGAGTCCAAACGTCGGAGCCATAACTATATGATGTTATACAACTTATTCTAATTAGTGGATATGTCGTGTTGACTCGTTAACCTTTTAACCGCCAAATTATTCAATTTGAATTTCCACCCACTTGAAGTTGTGTCTCGCTGACGCGATCCACAACTTCAAGTGGGTGAAAATTATTCAGATTTGACAAAATATAGATCAAAAAATTTCAAGTCTAGCTGATTGATGTCACATTTTAAAAGGTGGTACTTAATGTGCTAATAAAAATTAAAAACCTGAATATATGCGGCACCGGCGGTTAAAGGGTTAAAGTATTATTAATTCCACATTCAGTGGATGTCTCGTGCTTGTTTTGTATGCTGCTGACAATACCATATAATATAATAAGCTGTGTTTGCGAATCATCTGCTACCATGACGAATAGGTAATTACCATCACCTCAATTAGGAACCTCTATTGATGGCCTGCCTAGCTTATACTTTAATCTAATCCTGAGTTAAGCCTGTCACTCACTCACTCACTCACTCACTCACTCACTCACTCACTCACTCACTCACTCACTCACTCACTCACTCACTCACTCACTCACTCACTCACTCACTCACTCACTCACTCACTCATCACTCACTCACTCACTCACTCACTCACTCACTCACTCACTCACTCACTCACTCACTCACTCACTCACTCACTCACTCACTCACTCACTCACTCACTCACTCGCTCACTCGCTCACTCGGTTATACACCGGGTTATACTTGTATTCGAGTTATTGAGCAGCTACAGAGTGGCAGCGTAAGACCACGTGTCAATATTACCCGATGTGCTCACAAACACAGTGAAAACGGATTAATGGCAGAGTGATTCCAGAATAAATATATTACAGGATTAAAGATCAAAGGCAGAAGTAGCCGTCCGACCTGTGCATGGACCAGCATATATGTAATCATCGTTATTAACAGGTATTCTCTCTCACTGGAAAACTAATTGTTCGTCTTCACGGTGTTCTCTTGCAATATACATTATGAGGTAGGGAGATCTTTGTCTATTGCAGACGGCGAGCTTATTAACCCTTTAACCGCCGGTGCCGCATATATTCGGGTTTTCATTTTTTATTAGCACATTATGTACCACCTTTTGAACATGTTAAAGATAAAATGTGACATACATCAGCAATATTTGAAAACAGTTGACCTCCATATTGGCAAATCTGAATAATTTTCACTCACTTGAAGTTGTGGATCGCGTCAGCGAGACACAGCTTCAAGTGGGTAAAAATTCAGATTGAATAATTTGGCGGTTAGAGGGTTAACTGAGAACGTTCAATCAAGGGTACATTTGTTTCCAAATATTTTTCACCTGTTGTTTCAGGATGAGATATGCTCTGAATTGAAAAGACTAAGATGTTGGACAGGCAATATTGGGAGCAGTATTTAAACTGTCCTTATGAAGCAAATAACACGACATTTTTTCAAATTGCAAGAAAACAAAGAATTTACAAAAATCTTCAGTCAAATATTGTATTTAACGACCATTTTAGACAAGCCTTAGCAAATAAGGACCGCTTAGATATTGTTTTTAGATCAAATTCAGGCAAAAAATAACATTATTAAAATGATAAAAAACGTTGTCTTCATGGTATGTGTAATGTAGATGCATTTTTATTTGGCTATTCTTAATCATTACATGCACGCAAGACTTACTACTATATGGTCTTTCAAAGAGGATTAACACAAGAACAGCTAACATAATGACCATACAAGGATACAGTAAAGTAAATGAACGATGTAAATTACGTAAGTCTCACGTATAAGTGTACTTAGCGCCTTAATATAAAGTATAAACTTTACTTAGACTGGCGCCAGTCTAATTTCAGACATGCATGATGTGTAAAATATACTCAGTTACAATACAAATCACCATTAGCATGATGAGAAGAGACTATACCATTCCTCCCGATGTTGAAATATTTGGTTTTGTTGCAATTTATTAACCCTTTAACCGCCAAATTATTCAATTTGAATTTTCACCCACTTGAAGTTGTGTCTCGCTGACGCGATCCACAACTTCAAGTTAGTGAAAATTATTCAGCTTTGACAAAATGGAGGTCAACTCTATTTAAATCTTGCTGATTGCTGTCACATTTTATCTTTAACATATTTAAAATGTGGTGCTAATAAAAAATGAAAACCCGAATATATGCGGCACCGGCGGTTAAAGGGTTAATCAACTTACTGTAAATTAGCTCAGTGGAAATACTGTTGACTGTTGCAATGCCACATTACACCTTGATTTTTAATTACAGATGTATTTATTTCTATATGCGTCTGCTGTCTATAACTGGAATAAATTGATCTATTTTTAGCAATCAGTACAAGTATTTGTTATTGTATATAGCATGCTATTCTAGATAAAAATAGAAAACAAGTTTTATTGGGCGACTTATTTGTTAATATTTTGAAAAGAGCCGATTTAATGATTCCGAGTAAAAAAGATTGATAACTATGTATCGTGATTTGATTAAACAGTTTCTGATTTAAGTATGATATTTTTATAGTGAATTCAAATAATCCAAATCATCAGGCCTAGGCTGTGAGAATGAAAGGGTTGCGCAATAATTGCAGGACACGGTCAAGTTCACGCATGATTCGTGACGTCACAATTAGAGAGTGCGCGTACAATAGATTTGTTGACAAATTACAATGTAATTGTTTAATGAGTAACACTGACGGTCACGTGGTACACCAGAATGAGTGACGTATTAAGCAGACAAATGAGCAGCGGAAGTAAATTATTGTGAAAATTACAGGCCTTTTTAAACATCTACTCCGTGGGTGAATGTGATGCCATTCGTATAGCTGACGCCCAGAACAGCTGATTATACGGGTAATTAAGATTATGTTTCTGTTCTGAAGTGATCTTATTATGTAAACATCTGACAATGTAGCAAATGTTTACTAACATCTCATTGACTTGCTTCATTTACATGTATGTTTGTCAACAATACGTGTAAGTAGGACATTTGCAATTAAGTCATAAGATATTACAATATTGACCTCTTACAATAATGTATCTCCGTATGTTTTCTTAATTATAAAATAAATAACCACTTTTTAAAAAAGTATCACAAATTGGAACGCATTTGCTATACAATTGCGTCCAATTTGTATAAAAAATATTACAAATTGAAACCTTATTAGAAATTGGGACGCAACACTGCTATCATCATGATGATAAGAGTTATTTTGCTATGTTGGTAACATATAAGTATCTATAACATGTTTAAGCAATCACAAAGAAAAGAACATCATTTGCTAAAATGTCATCCGTCTTAATATTAAATCAATTCTAAATTGAATTTTCATTATATATATAGACAGAATGCCTATAATATTTTCATTAATTTTGGCTCGTTTCATAATATGACAGATATTTAGACCGAAAAACTCGTGCTCACCACTTTCTCTTTTTCGATCCATAATGTGTACAGCAACACCGCATTGTTTGCAAAGAAGTTGTTTTGTAGACACAGAAACAGTAAAAAGACCATACTTATACATACAACAAAACTAAAAATGTATACTTCACTTTGAAAATGAAGTAAATATTTTATCTCCCACTATAGCGCACACAAGCTATCTATTAACCCTTTAACACTTTAACCGCCGGTGCCGCATTTATTCGGGTTTTCATTTTTTATTAGCACATTAAATAATGTTGAAATAATGTTAAAGATAAAATGTGACATCAACCAGCAAGATTTGAAAACAGTTGACCTCCATTTAGTCAAATCTGAATAATTTTCACTCGCTTGAAGTTGTGGATCGCGTCAGCGAGACACAACTTCAAGTGGGTGGAAATTCAGATTGAATAATATGGCGGTTATAGGGTTAACCGCTAATCATGAGAAAAGTCGCTTTTAATTTGTTTTATTTGTGGATTAAAGCACTGTTATTGGGAACGAAATCTGTGTTTAAACATCATGATTTGCAAATGTCTGGTCTCAAATTACACAAATTTGAGCAATTTTCACTCACTAATTGTGTAGGTTACTAATGGTCTGGGTCGCGGTGCGGCTGGAAATTTAGCGAGCAATGGATTAACGTGCAGTAATGACTAATTTAATGAATTAATTAATGAAAGAACGAGCGAACGAACGAACGAGCGAACGAACGAACGAACGAGCGAACGAACGAACGAACGAACGAACGAGCGAACGAACGAATGAATGAATGAATAAATGAATGAATAAATGGATTAATAAATAAATAAATAAATAAATGAAAAAATGAAAAAATGAATGAATGAATGAATGAATGAATGAATGAATGAATAAACGTCACGTCTGTTTTTCAAACACACTATTTGATCACTGCTAAAACATACCATCGCGACAACGACAACGCGATCATTTTCAAAACTGTTACATTGCCGTCGCGCGTCGCGCCGGTTTTCGCGACTCACATGTTTCGTTGCACGTCGCGTTTGTGTGTGGACATTCACGCGATTGCGACAATCGCGTGAATGTCCACACACAAACGCGTGCAACGCAACATGTGAGTCGCGTCCCTCGTCGCGTTCCTCGTCGCGTGCCTAATCGCGCTCGCGCTCGCGCTCGCGCTCGTGCTCGCGCTCGCGTTGGTTTGTTTTGCACTTACGTTTAGTAGACATCACGAGGATTACATTCGGGCATATAAGAAGTTGATAGTTAGCATAATCAAGCTAAATAAACTATATATAGGCCCTATATTCCGGTATTTTCTGCTTCAATATTATCTGCTCGTACTCACAGTATATTTACATGTATGCAAGTCCCAATATTGCGTATTGCATGTTATAATGTATTTAACAATGTAAAAGTTTGATAATTGTAGCAGAATGCCTAACCCTCAAGCGCTGAATTCATTTGTAAAAAACATCAAAATCAAAGGGTTTTTTCACCTTGAAATCATCATAAATGTCTTAGTTAGCCTCTCCGATTGATTTGAATACCTGTGTTAGGGGTCTACGGCCATTAGAAATATTTCTACTCTTACAGTGCGGGGATCGACTTTAGTCGTCATAATCTGACGTCTACAGACGTCAGATTCTGACGACTAAAGTCGATCCCCGCGCTGTAAGGGTTAACATTGCTCTCTGGCCCTCTGGCGCTACATATATAAGCCAGCACAGATCTTAGAGTAGTGGAAAGTGTTGTGTCTCGTCTGTACATAACTAGAGAGCTGGACTTTTCAAAGACAAAGGGCGAGTTGTGGTCGGTAAATTATCACAGTGAAAGTCAGACTTCACAGAAAAGGTCAGACCTTTAAACAGTCGTAAACAATATGTAGGAGCGACTGAGGTGTTAGGCTTCTATTAAAGAACAATACATTGTACAACTCTGTGGAAAATCATCTGAAATACATTTGACCAACTTGTTAAATTATTTATTATTATTATTATTTTTTTTTTGTCGTTCAAGGCTGGAATTGACAACACACTGTTTATCTGGAAACGAACGAGAACATTTTTAATTATATCTGTATACATGTTTTGAAATATCATTACACTCCATATAGCTATGTAAATATATACTGGTACAACATTAAATATTATTGCATTTGAAGGGGTAATCATTTCAAATGACAAACGTTTAATCAAACATGTATTTGTTTCATGCTGTGAGTGAGGTACTAAATGAATAACACATATAATAGGCAACTGGTGAACTATTTATATAAATGGGTAGATGTGTCTTCAGACACGTCATGCTTATGTTATCTGTTTTGTTTGAATTGTGCAAATTGTTTGAATAGTGCACCATAGTAGAGAAACTGTATTTTTCGAGTTAAATGGCCGTTCCAATATCATTATATTGAAGTGTAATTGCAGGCATAGTCAATTGTCCAAAAATTCAACCAATTGATTGAAATCCTTAAAAATGTTCAAGCCATTTCTGTAATTTACTGTAATGCAATTTGATAAGATTCACATAAAATTAAATGCTACATTATCCTTTTATCTTGTACATTACAGAACAAACCAGTTCCTAAGAAATTACCATTTGTTTTGGTAGCAAAAACTAATTTTCCTAATTATGTAATAACTTTAACTATTTTTACTTTATTATCATTATTATGCATAGATAACCAGATATTTGCAGCATTGTAATTTCTTTCCATTATAACGCCCGTCACTGGGTGATAAAGTCACATTGTGATCGGAAATGAGAGAAGCGCCAGCACTCGTGAGAGCCAGCGTGTAAAGAGGGCCTAAGGGTGACGGCTGCAACGGCTATAAGGTGCAACTAGCCGTTACAACGACAATTAATTGTTATCATTTGTCAGGCTGAGGTGGCGCCGCTGGCTGGAGTCGTAAACACCAACATTTATGCTACATAGCAAATATCTACAAAATGATTATCAAGAGGTAATTTGTTATCACACTACAGCAAAAATTGGCTATTTTGTTGTTAACGCGGGAACTACATAATTTATCATACATTCATGATATCATAGATTAACCATAATATTATATCAACACAGTTTTTAATGTCTCAGACAAAAATGGCTGTTAAATCAGCAATCACGATTGTTTTAAATCATTATGGCATCGTCGCGAACGATGGTCCAACAAACCGTAGTGTTTGCACATATTCCCTGGTTGTGGTCTATTTTCGGCGGTTTACGGTGTTTGTATTGATGATGGGGCATAGCAGTGATTAGTAGTGTCATATGGCAAGCTGGCCCGCGGGCATCAAACCATTGTGTGCGACCAGCCAACCAGTAAAAAACACATTTTCACAAAAACTCAACGAAGAAACAGAAAATTTAATCAAAACCACATAACGTGTAACTCACGGCTTTAATATGTGTGGTGTCAGATAGGTTATGTAACTGGGGGTACGTCTAATATAAGGAACAGACTCGGGAACCCACACGATCGCCGCCTGTACCTAAAGCCCCCGAGGCGTTTTGTAACCCTGTCTATTATCGCTCTCAATGAATACCCCATAAAACAAGATGGCCGAAACAGGCGCAATGCACGCCGGGGTAACAGACTGTTTAACCCGAGTCTATCAATTAACTTGTATTCTCTTGGCGATCAAGAGTGTGTTCTGTCGTGAAAAGGTGAAAAGGCAAACAGCAGTAACTGCTTACTTGAAAAGTAAGCAGCTACTGCTGTTTGACTTTGCACCACAGTGCTCCTCGCGCTGCACCAGAAATCTGGTCACAACTTCGAGGAGAAAATTGAGTACACAGCAGACTTTTTAGAAACATTTTTTGCTGATTTCTGTTGACCATATGATGATAGGCTGGAATATTGGTAGCAAGTGCAGTAGGGGCTATAGATGTCTAATTAATCTAAACCTGAGCTGAACAGAATTTGCGGATTTTGTCGTATTGCTTTTCTTTTTTTCTAAATATAAATGGCGTCAGTAGCAATGTTATATCCCTTTTCACTTTCGTAGCAATGATATATCTTTAACTTGAATCATAATAGTTTCAGCGATATCTAAAGCTTGTCAACTAGCTGCAATGCATTAAAACAAGGTGGCATAATACCTTAATCTAATAATTCGACCTATACACAATAATACAAATCTTTTCATTGAATGCATTTAATAGTTTTTAAGCGTTATGTGACTTATTTTCTCCGGAGCACTTAGGGTTAAATCTAATGTAGTTCAGTCCTGTAATTATCTGAAATGCGCTGTGATTTGTCACATAATTAATCTTAGCAACGTCAGCCTTAGAGATGGTCAGTCCAATTTATTTCATCGTAAACACATTAATGTATTTCGAGAGAAACTGTTCAATGTAATTAACAGTACCAGAGCATTTCAAAGTTACTTTAAGCAACATGTTTATGAGGAAGATCATGGGAATGCATGTGTGAAAACATACACTGTTTTACAGTATGATTTAAAAATACAAACATATATATATTACATTCTTAAATTATAATATAAAGAATATTTGTCAAATATTTACATCAAATAATTTCAATGTATTCTACAAATTGCACTAATTGACATTATCCTATTCTATATCGACCCCCTAGAATTCAGAGTGACATATGCCCTCAAATGAGTGTCACATACGACTGATAGCTAGTCGTTAATGAAAATACACATAATTGTAAATAAGCCTTTTACCATTTGTAAGTGTTATTATCTATTTAACCAATGGTCTTTTAAGTTTACGCCCTTAATATTCCACTTTTTAAAAGAAAAACAAACCTCTGAATAATCAAATTGTCAAATGTTGCGAGCCAGTTTGGGTACAGCTTGGACTCGTTTACCAGTCACGACAGTACTTCGAATTGGTAAAAATTAAAATATTTACAGTATAGTACCACACTTATGTTAATAAAACATTATTCTAGCGCTAAAAGCGCTAGAATAATGTTTTATTAACATAAGTGTTAATAAAACATTATATTAATAAAACATTATTCTAGCGCTAAAAGCGCTAGCATAATGTTTTATTAACATAAGTGTTGTACTATACTGTAAATATTTAAATTTTTCATTTTGATCGTTTTGGTTGTATTTTAGGAGTTGAGCATTCCGTATGAGGTTAATATACCACACATATTATTTCGCTGTCGCAAACGTATTCATTTATTTTTCTACGCATTGGTTCAACTAAACACATTTTACTAACTTATTCTGTTATGTAGAACATGTTAAATTTAGTCTAGGTAAATTGCTGGACATTGAAATTAATGTTTTACAAATGCAGAATCGAAATGTTCTTTTTCAACTTTAATCAAGGTAATATTCAACAGCAGTTCCGTAATCAGATTTTGTTTAAAAAAAATGACTTTGTTCAGATCAATTATTGTATTTTCTAAGCACATTTATTTGACTACGGTATTGACCACTTTCTTGATTGTTATGTCTCGAGGGCGGGGGCCCTAGGGTAGTGGTTAGCACCGCTGCCTTTCACGCCAGAGTTCGGGGTTCGGTTCCCGGTTTCGGCGGTTTGAAAGAAACAAAAAATGTTTCTTCCCCATCCACGTGTGAAAAGTCAGTATTGCGGGGAGCTTCCGTGACCGAGAGGTAGCGTGCTCGGCCTTAGACCGCCAGGGCTCGAATTTCGAATCCTGTGTTTGGAGGACAGTGTCATCTCAATCATCTCACCATCCTCAGAAGGTTCTCCTGGCCTAGTTTAGCCTATATGTGCACAAAAGTGGCCTAAAGCCCGATTCATTTCATTTGTTATGTCTCGAAGCATGTGTGCTGGGTATAATATCACTTTTTGAACAATGAGCGCAAATCATGACATAAGCTATGGCATTGGCTGCGTTTCCAAATAATGCTAGTCAAGCAGCCCATTGTGGAAAGATGAGAGCTGATATGTGAATCTTGCATGGCTTAGCACGGGACGTGTCGGAATGAGGAAGTTAGACAGAGCTTCCGGTTGATGGAGCATGACAGGTAGCGCCATGGCGGCCCCTGGTGAGTGGTCTGCCCCCTACACCCTTCCAGCTGGGGTGCTGCATGGACTCTCTGTGGGCAGTCAACATACATTCAAACAAAGCTGGTTTGATGTTGGGCCACCGTCTGCGACGCTGGCCCAACATCGAACCAGCTTTGTTGCTGTCAGCATGAGTTCACACCCTCCATAACACACGGCCTGTTTGTTGGTTCTTCTCCACAAATATTTGTCACCTGCCTGCTGAGCCGCCAGAAAGCCCTCATAATAAAACTCAAGGCAGGTTAATGTAGCAAACTGAAGCCATATCCCATGATAAAATTACAACATCTTCTTTCTTCACGTGTTATTCTCCCAGCACAGATTCCTGAAGCTGCTGATTTGTTCTTTCGTTCAAATGATGCCATTTACAGCTTCAAATGAAACAAAAATAAATTTAATATAAAAAAAAAGTGGATATAACAACACACAGTTTATGTTGTCATAAGCAACCAAATAACTATTACCGATACATTGATTTAATTAAAAATCAATAAAATTAATTAATCTTTGGCTTAGCAGACCACGGTAAAATTGTTTCATTTTGACTTTTACGCACTATTTTCTTTCCATTCTGTGGCGGACTTCCTACTGAAATATCAAGAAAATAATAAATACGTACTGAATGCTAGTTGCGAAAGAGCTTATTTTAATAAAGTATGTCATTTTCCGTCTATGTATTTAGTTCTAAATGTGTGGTGCATAAATACGACAACAGCTCACATTATCAGATTATATTTAATTTCTAGACTTTTACTTGATAATTAAAAAGATCACTTTCATCATGTTTTTTTCGTGTTTATATAAAAAAGGATAACATTTTCAAGAACATCTTTGTCATATACAGATTCAAGTCAATTCTAAGCCAAAAAAAACAATCTAACGGTAAGCATTAAGTATTTTGTAGCAGAAACTGTGTAATCATATAATTTAATTTTAATAGAAAATGTATATTTTTAATAAATATAGTTAAGGTTTGTTAAAACCTTGGTATGACAGAAACCTGCAGATATTCCTATATGACTACAAAGAGGTGATTCGTGGCTAAGGCATTTAGAAGCTGGGTCAGACTTCTCCAGAAGGCGGCCTATCGCATATATCAAAATGTCTAATTCGTTTATTTCAAATTAATTAATAGTTATCTCATAATTATTGATACACGAGAACGAGAATACACGACTCAGTGCATAAAGGGTGAAATGTATCACACTGTATGTATCCCAGAGAGATGACAGGCGGAGGAGGTGGGCGATAATGTGGGTCAGGAGTGACTGTCCATCAGATCCAGATGCCACCTTCATTCTATCAACAATCACATCGCCCCCTTGAATATGAAAGGGTGTATCTGCCACTTTACACCCTTTCATATCCAAGGTGACGACATCACACACCATTGGCGTGAAAAGCCGCCAGAGGCAGTAGCTGGTCACTTTTCAAGTGAGCAGTCACTGCCTTTTGGCTTTGCATATATCAATACATGATTTAATACAAGTCATGTAAAATGTTTAAAAAAAATCTTAGTTTCGATTGGCAGGCATAATTAGGCCTACATACCTAGTAATGTACAATATTTAAATAATTGATAGTTTTGCGTATTCACGTCTTCGATTAATATGATTAATTCTTTAAAACAGGACATTGCGCCACCAATTCCAAAATCGAATAAAAAACAAGGCAATTAAGCGTTGTATTTTTCACATTCATTTTGACATCAATGAGAATTGCTGAATTTTCACTCCAATGATGATAAGAACTTGTACATCTTTTCCCACTTAGATCGGCGACCTGCAGCTAGTGTTATATACAAAGCAAAGGTCAAACGTATCTGAAGACGCGAAACACCAGTGGGGAGTCTGCACTTATTGTCAGCCAGGCTTGTGGTGCAAGAGCTGAAAGATACAGCCTCACCATTGTATGAGCTTAATTCTTTAACCGCCGTCGTCGCATGTGTTCGGGTTTTCATTTTTTATTAGCACATTAAGTACCAGCTTTTAAACATGTTTGAGATAAAATGTGACATCAATCAGCAATATTTAAAAACAGTTGACCTCCATATTGTCAAATCTGAATAATTTTCACTCACTTGATGTTGTGGATCGCGTCAGCGAGACACAACTTCAAGTGGGTGAAAATTCAGATTGAATAATTTGGCAGTTAAATGGTTAATCGTGGGGCTCAGAATGATGTGCTTTATCATGTTTTAAGAATTAAATAATTATAATTGCCTGGCATGAGATACTCGACTGAAATGTTAATTTTGCGTATCCGGTACTACACTATACTTTAATACTCAAATCAGACACATGATTGCAAAAATCCAAAAAAATACTAAGAATGTATCATGTTTATCTCAGATCACACAGCTAAATCCAACAAGGACAATACAGTGTGCAATATCCCATCAACTCACAAGGCGTTGAAGCAGTATCGGTTTACCGCTGATCCAGCGCAGCGTCTACCCAACATTGAACCAACGCTGTTTCAACTTTTGTGTTTGATTGGATATTGCACCTGCAAGAACCTGCAATGACTTTTTTTGAAAAATTAATAAATCTTATTTCCACCTCAGCAAAAAATAACCCCTACGTAACTTTACGGTTCGCTGTAATGAGACATAATTTGACCCTTTGATTACTGATCAATACATTATTTTTGTTATTTTAGCAGCACATCAAATAAAAAGGTTGAATTTTTAAAAAAATAAAATTATATAATTGACTTATTAATCTGATCGTGGTAATGGATAATAGGTAGTGATATTATGCGTCATCACAAAAGTTGAAGTTGTGGGTCACAGTTTGAAGACTTCAAGTACATTACAATTCAATGTATCATCAAAATATTCAAAAGATTTAATTTTAACCTTATTAAAATAAGAACAGAATGACCACTAGTAGTGTTAAGCTGAATCAGTAATGTGAGAGACTGACTGTACCGCTGTCAAATGGTAAGAGATACATGTTTGACAAAACCTTGCTTTTCATCTCATCTAGTTTGCAATGCATATATTATTCCAGAGTTTGAAAATCCATCGCAGCTAGTGGCAACCAAACAAACTTTCAATAAACCCATCATACCTAAGCAAGGCGATGACTGAACAACATAGAGCACTCAAATGACATCGAACAACAGAATGTGGTCGTGGTAGACGCCCTCTGCCGAGTATTGGAGCAGTGAGTTTTGAGATGATGAATGACTACATGAGGTTATTGTGGGGCTATTGTGAGGCTATTGTTGAGATATGAAGACTCCATGCTGCTAAAGTTTAATATTGTGTCACGCTGTTGATTATGTCTGTGACCCCAGCCCTGACCTCATGCATGTCTGCTGCAGTCTATTAACCTCCATGGGACTGGGGTCATCAATAGCTCACTCACTCACTCACTCACTCACTCACTCACTCACTCACTCACTCACTCACTCACTCACTCACTCACTCACTCACTCACTCACTCACTCACTCACTCACTCACTCACTCACTCACTCACTCACTCACTCACTCACTCACTCACTCACTCACTCACTCACTCACTCACTCACTCACTCACTCACTCACTCACTCACTCACTCACTCACTCACTCACTCACTCACTCACTCACTCACTCACTCACTCACTCACTCACTCACTCACTCACTCACTCACTCACTCACTCACTCACTCACTCACTCACTCACTCACTCACTCACTCACTCACTCACTCACTCACTCACTCACTCACTCACTCACTCACTCACTCACTCACTCACTCACTCACTCACTCACTCACTCACTCACTCACTCACTCACTCACTCACTCACTCACTCACTCACTCACTCACTCTTAATTACTTACTTACTTACTTACTTACTTACTTACTTACTCATAAAAATAATATCCAAATTCAACAGCACTTTTCTAGTTATTCTACTATTGCTATATTTCTACCAAGAGTTGTTAATGAGACCAAAATAAAAATATCGAAATATATGTATAAATTGACGTTTCACCAATTCCTGAATGTTTTTGTTCGATGGTGTGTATTTATAGTAAAAAGTTCGGAATGATTGATCAGCATCTTCTTTATTGAACCACACAGCATGCACAGACAATCAGCTAATATTCCCGTGGTAGACCCATAACTTATGTATCCCAGTCACAGCATGAGCGATGACGATGGCGTGACAGATATATACTACTCTATACATCACTCCGATCCAAACCTTGACCTCTAGCTTAAGTTTCATTTAATTTCACGTCAAATTAAATATGATCTCAAAATTGCTGGTGACATTTAATTCATCTCTAAAGAAAGCGTCATTGGTGTGGACCCGACTAACACGAGACGTTAACCCTCTGTTAATTCAATGCATTTAAATAACATAGCCTTAATAGTATCTTTGCTTTTTTTCAGGGTAACACTGCGTGTAGCGATATATAATTGAAAAGAATCAAGGTACATGATGTATACTCTCTTCTCAGAAAGATAAGAAATATTGAAAACCCATTTGAAAAATTGGTCTGGATATATTGCAGTCAATCAAATTCAAATGGCTCCAATTATAATTTACATAAATTGTCAAGCTTTAAATGTTAGGTACAAAGTAGACATTCATAAGGCTTTTCGTTTCCAAGTAGTCTCCGTGTCCAGGCAAAGAAACAATTGTTCAGAAACAACACTTAGACATCTGCTTTAAGGGTGTAGTCCAGTTTAAATTCCATGTACACAAATATGTCTTAAATATCCCTTACTTTATTCCCCACGGATGTCGGGTAGGTGTGAAATGTGAACTGTAGTCGTATTTAGGTCAGGTCACGGATGTCGGGTAGGTGTGAAATGTGAACTGTTGTCTTATTTAGGTCAGGTTACCCATGATTGACAGCTACACGTTTCTGACAGCGTCACGTGATCAGGGTGAGGGTAAAGGTTAAGGTTCACAATCATCTACTCTCAAATGCGGTAAATGGAAAATTATACGACGGACGCCAAGAACCTTGCTTTTATTTTATATTCCTTGTACATCATTATGAAAATGGCAAAAACAAATAAAACTTTCCCAAACATCTTTTAGCTTAGATATTACTGATATGAGAAAATATCTCACACAAAATTCAACAAAAAAGCTAAACCATGTCTTTATTACATAGCGATTAGATTAGTATATGACTCACTCCGCCTAGCTACCATCGTCATATCTTAAAGCACGGCAGAAGGTCCAAAACATGGTAGTTAAAATACTAACTCGCTGGCGGATATATCAATATGCACATCACCCACTACACATTCTACTGGAACTCCAGTGGAGGAACGCACAATTTACACAATTTTACTAATAAAACACTGTGCTCTAAATATCAAGGTTCCTCAATATATCACATACTTTTTAACCCTCTACATATACCAGCTCGCTTTCTCAGATCTGAAGAAGGTATATGGTTGTTGCAAAAAAACACACAAAAAACATTTGATGAGAGTCATTTATTTCGCTGCCGCTGTAGAATGGAACAAATTGCTAAATAAATTGCGTGAAATCAAAACCCTCAGCAAGTTCAAAGTTTAAAGGCCCCATGTAAAGGTGGAGACATGCTTAGCTGGTTAAAATACATGTACATGTACATGTAGCTGATGATGTATTGCATGATTTTATAAAACTGACCAAAGTCAACACGGAACGCCGGTCCAACGTTGCTTGAATGCAGGTGCAGCACTAGAATTGATGGCCATCACCGCGACTGCTCCAGGCCAGCGTCTAGCATTCACTAGCCCGTTGTTCACCCTGTCGATGCGGGCACATTGAAATGAATTGAAATCTAGTTCAGCTCATGTACAAATACAAGAAACATGAAACTTATACCCGGTGCAGTTTTAATGTTAATTCATGAGATGGGGGATTCGCCCAGCCCAAGAAATGTGCACATTTTCAGTATTTATTTTTAAAAATAACTGATAATTAGTGGACTAAAATAATCAGTTAAGTTATGAGATAGTTCATTGTGATATATACTTTAATTATATTGATGAACTGAAATCACTTCACAGGGCCTTTAACTGTTCACGATCCACGACTTTACATTAACTTTAGATAGTATCTGCATAAGTTCCAATATATGTGAAGCCTGAGAAATACATATTATCTGTTTTTACATGTAGTCTTACCCGAGTGTAATATTTATTTTTCTTATTTGAGTATACGCTAAAGTGACTGGAGATCGTGTCAAATGGGAAGCGCCTAATATAACTGCATTATAGATATATGGCGCTATATACTTTTTTTATTATTATTAATATACAGGGAACACTATTTTGAAACGAGGCACTATCACTAACTATGCAGCGTCAATAACAACCGGAGAAGTTATGTCCAATAAATACTTATATTTTAGCGGCTCACAGCGTCTTTGTCAGTCAGCGTCTTTGATTTTTGTTGAAAAGCCACAAAAACTGAGAAATATATCATCCAGACAGTCATAATTAGACACACAATATCCAGACTGAAAGAGCAAATAATATCAGGTAGCAAATAGCTTTACTGTAAGCTTAATAATATAACACAAATACAGATCAGTTGTTTTGACTGTTCAACAGATTTTCGTGGGAAGATGGTCAAGGATAGCCATGCCTAAACTTAAGATTCCATCTTGTCCTCAAGTAGTGTTGTTATTGTATTAGA
>OZ024916.1:20725231-20735231 GCA_964017125.1 Flabesymbios commensalis | reverse complement strand
AGGTGTCAATACCCCCTGGGAAAATGACCAGATTCACATTGGATAATAAGTCTGAATACGGGAGAGTAATTCTTCGTACCCAATTAATTATCTCTCCATCACTGAGCAGCTTACATGTTGGCAATATTTACCCTGTTTCCACTATTAGCAAAATTGCCATTTGCAGGTCTTAGTTATCCCAAGACATGATTTTGTTTCCCCAAATTCAGCGTACACCATAAAACAAATACAGCCCTAGGAATGACTTTTAAAACAACACATACCAAAATTGAAGCAAATTACAGACATAATATTTACCTAGTTAGTTTTTATTTTACTGATTGTGAAATAAATAAAACAGCAACATGTGTTTTGGCAATTCTTTTCTCATATAAAATTTAAGCATGTGTGAAAGGTATCGAACAGGTGACTCTCAAACAGATCGATGTCTTGTTCCTGTATAGATTAGCACTGTATTTGTGAGATCTGCTCTAAGGACTAATTTAAAACACAGCATGATCGGTAGCCGGCTGATCTGATTAATATTTCATTATCTCCTAACCAAAAGCATGTCTCTTCATCCATTCAGTAGAGGATTCAGAGGGGGACAGATTAATCATCTTTCCATCACAATTGACTTAGAAAAATAACAATTTTGTTGAAGTGCTGCGTTTTCAATGAAACGTTGCACGTAATGTTGAAACATTCGGGTCAGAGCTTCAATTACTTGTGCTACTAACACAATGTGCTTGAATAACTCATTAAACCAGAATTGTAGTATGTGAGGGATACATGAAATATATTTTCAACCTTACATATTTAAATGTTGTTCTTGAATATTATATGTCGGCTCTCCATCCTCGTAAAATCGTCATCCTCGTCCCCATTTATCTATCATCATATCGGAGTTGCAACAATTAATAACACATCGACAGTATAACTTCGACATCTGAATGGCGTGTGACAATGAAAGACTGACTGCCATTGTTTATTGCACCTTGATTGCCAGCTGAAGATTATATTCCCTGGTGGCTTAAAAAACAAATATTTTTCTACCGATTGACGGGTCAATAGACTTAAGGGATAGTACGTAAGAGATATTTCAAGACAAAAAAAATGTTGCTGAAGTATTCAATTGATTTAATTAAATAATACTTTATCGGAGATAATCGTATTACCTCATGTGCTATTTGAAAATCGCAATAAAAATATTAATATATTTACACCAAATTATACTTTCATTTTAAAACATTACGCTTGAAATTTATCTTAAAGGTGATCTATCACCCCTTATATAGTATGAATAAATTTGTGACAAATAAATCAAAGTTACCACAAGATGGGGCACAAGTGTTTCCTTATATGGGGTGATTGGCTATCATGTGACCCTCTCAGAGGGTCACATGATAGCCAATCACCCCATATAAGGACGTAATTATTCATACCATATACGGGGTGATAGATCACCTTTAATAGCCTCCTTCACGTAGAAATTATAATTTGCATGGTTTCTGATAACTACACAACCATGAATAAATTTCAATTGTAATTCTCAACAAACAGCGTGTAGTTGTTTCCTACTCCCTTGTAACAAGGAATCTCAATAGATCTCTATTGAATTTCCTTCCTTGTAAGCAGCTTTTATTTTGAAATAATACATGACTGAGCAAATTGTAACACTATGGTCAGACTCACATTAAATTCATCACCCAGGATTAATGAATTTCGCGGATTTCTCAGTCAATTCTCAATCCATTTTCATAAAATTTTACACACACTATTTGTTCTCTATGTCGTAACTACCCTGATAATTTCTCTAAGTTTTGATAAGCAGTTTAAAAGTTAGACCATTTGACATGTAATGAAATCCTGACGGCAATATTTTCATTTATTTACTACATGTCAAATGGTCTAACTTCTCAAATACTTATCAAAACTTTTCCGAAACTTCACGGGTAGTCACGACATGAATGGAAAATAGTGTGTGTGGAATTTCATAAAAAATAGTTGAGAATTGACTGAGCAATCGGCGAAATTCATTCACCACGGTAATTTTTAATAAACCGTTTTGTGTAGTTTGAACATGTTAAACGATGCATGCATACATTCTGTGGACTGGAAAACCTATAATGACGAAGATATTACGTAGACGAAATGGTTTTATCACTAGTACCAGTAGAGCCTTGGTATTTAAAATGTTATTATCTATTATCCGGTGTGGCTTGTTGCCGCCAGAGGGGGTGTATTCCTGGCAGTGAATTATGGATCCTTCATCTTCAGACGTCACTTCTCACCGGATCATCTTAACACACGATCCTTGTCTGTGTCATCACTAAATTAAAAATTACAACGCCTTTATCTTCTCGTATAACCCCATTTGTGTGAAGCAATTCGTTTACTATATTCTAGTTTCTTTTAGATACTTAACTTCCTTCGGCACCAACTATCATTCCACATGTCGTCACTTCTGTAATAATAGGTCGTATCTGCAACTTTACAATATCTCAATATATGTCAGTATTAGTCGTGGATATATTACGTCCCTTGGATATGAAAGGGTGTATCTGCCACTTTGTAAAGTGGCAGATACACCCTTTCATATCCAAGGGGACGATTAGACATTCTAGATGTCCACAATCAAATAAGCCCAGTTACATGATTACCACAAAGCCTGCTTGTAATAAAATATAAACCAGGAAGGTTTAACCCTTACAACGCTGGAATAATTTTGTAAAATCATGAAGATCAAAGGGTTTATTTCAATTTTAGATCATAATAAATGTCCTTGTTAGCTCTTTCTGATTCATTTGAATACCTATGTTAAGGGTCTACGGCTATTAGAAATATTTTTACTCTTACAGTGCGGGGATCGATTTAGTCGTCAGAATCTGACGTCTACAGACGGCAGATTATGACGACTAAAGTCGATCCCCGCGCTGTAAGAGTTAAGGAGAAAATTCGCGAAAAAAATTGGTAGAAAATATTATCAGAAGACCATTACTTGTAGTGAAATTTAAGTGAACATAATTTTAAAATGAGCAGACAAGTGTGGTATACGGTATAGATTTCACATTTTATCTGTTGTAATCTGGCGCCAAAAATGAATACCTTCAGCGACCCCCACTGAGAAGTGCCGGACATCAGTGATCGTGGTAATGGTCACTGCCGGACACTCGGAATCTGGTAATCTATCCACCGGACTTCATTTTGCCAGAATTCCTAGAATGCCATGTGACGTCAACTAGCAGTAACT
Source organism: Flabesymbios commensalis (assembly GCA_964017125.1). NCBI lineage: Eukaryota > Metazoa > Annelida > Polychaeta > Terebellida > Flabelligeridae > Flabesymbios > Flabesymbios commensalis. The sequence goes on along the minus strand of OZ024916.1, from coordinate 20,731,999 downwards.
ACTTACTCTTAAGGAGGCAGTTACCGCTGTTTGCCTTTTTATTACAGTGGAGTGGTCAATGAAGTGAATCGCTGACTGACCGTGGTCAAGATAGCCAGCCCCAGGCGGCAAAACCTCATCAGAATTTTTACATTAAAATAGGTGTGAGCCTTGAACTACTTGACTACGGTCAAAATAGAGGCCCCCGGGGATAAAAATCCATTAGGATGACATTTTGGAAAATTCGATAAGAAAATGTGCTTGTCAAAATACTTTTATATTATGACAAGCAAATTAAATTCATATGCTCTAAAACCACGCTATATCTTTTAATCTTGTTAAAGGTGTATAAAATAAAATCCACACAAAGTCATAAGATGTATCTATCCCATATTGTAAACAAATATAGGTATGTATATGGCCACTTATATCTGTATATCGGTGGACAGCTTCTGTGTCTATAATCAAGGTGTCACTGACTATAACAACTATAGCTAGAAATCTCACTGAATTCAATTTTGTTTAGATTTGATCATACAACTAGTGTTCCTGAGATGCACAATATAATTATCTAGCGCAAATTGGTACATGTGAATGAAGGAAAGAAGGAACTAATGCAAAAAGTTAATGAACATATCGACGCAATAAACGAGCAAACGAACGAATAAGCAAACGAATGAACTAATGAATGAATAAATGGATGGATGAAGAAAGAAGGAATGAATTAATAAATGAATGAATGAACAAATAAATTAAAAAAAAAAAAAAAAAAAAAATAGATAAATAAATGAATAAATGAATGAACGAATGAATGAATGAATGAATGAATGAATAAATAAATGAATGCATGAATGAATGAATGAATGAATGAATGAATAAATGAATGAATGAATGAATGAATAAACGAATGAATGAATGGATAAATGAATGAACGAATGAATGAATGAATGAATGAATGAATGAATGAATGAATGAATGAATGTATAAATGAATGAATGAATGAATGAATGAATGAATGAATGAATGAATGAATGAATGAATGAATGAATGAATGAATGAATGAATGAATGAATGAATGGATAGATGTATGGATGGATGGATGAATGAATGAATGAATGAATGAATGAATGAATGAATGAATGAATGAATGAATGAATGAATGGATGGATGGATGGATAGATGTATGGATGGATGGATGGATGAATGAATGAATGAATGAATGAATGAATGAATGAATGAATGTATGTATGTATGAATGAATGAATGAATGAATGAATGAATGAATGAATGAATGAATGAATGAATGAATGAATGAATGAATGAATGAATGAATGAATGAATGAATGAATGAATGAATGAATGAATGAATGAATGAATGAATGAATGAATGAATGGATAGATGTATGGATGGATGGATGGATGGATGAATGAATGAATGAATGAATGAATGAATGAATGAATGAATGAATGAATGAATGAATGAATGAATAAACGAATGAGTTGCACATATGGATACCTCTTGTGGTGAGATAGAGTTTAGTTTGATATTATGCATATACATAGTAGGATTTATCAGTAGATCAGTTATAACAACATGACATTCCTGTAGATAATTAATGTCTCATACACTGGGTTTACAACGTGTAAGGTTCAGATTGGCGTGACATCTTGTGACAGTTATCAGGGTGTTAAATCCATAGCTGGATATACTATCCCCACCCCCATATTCCACACTACCCACTCCTAACCCTTATCTCTAGATTATTCCCATATTACTCCCATCCCTGACCACCACGAAACACGCCAGGAAAGGTCTAGTTACATGTACATCGAAGCACTCATCTGCATGGTGTGCAAAGAAGGAAGTTACTGCTGTTCCCCTTTGCAGTGTTGTGGATAGATTAACTTTCCTGTTCATGCCCCCTTTTTATCACATCATCAAAACTTTGAGAAAGTAGATGTATTTGCAGACGAAATTTGTCTGCAAATACATCTACTTTATCAAAGTGACGAATCATTCAATGAATGTTTTTTTAATTTATAAAAGTCACTCTGTATAATATTAACTTGTATTTTGTGTATTTCCCTTTGGTCATTCTATCATGCGGCCTCAGGTAGGTATGTCTTATCAGCACATCCCTATCTACCCCCACCCCCTGGCTGGCTAAGGGGGTGGGCGGACCGGGAGTGACCCTTATATCTGATCAGTTTCCCCCGCCACCCCAGGGGTATAATCATGGCGCGCGCCCCAAACTGATCCCCGGGGTGAGGGGCAGAGAAAGCTGGCAGGTGACCCCGCAAAGTCAAAAAGATGTAACCGCTTACTTCAACAAAAAACAGTTACTGCTTTTTGCCTATGCACTGCAGCAGGGGTGTCAGCGTGATTTACTCCTATTTTGAACTCTTAACCCTTTAACCGCCGGTGCCGCATATATTCGGGTCCTCATTTTATTAGCACATTAATTACCACATTTTAAATATGTAAAATGTGACATCAACCAGCAAGATTTGAAAAGAGTTAACCTCTATTTTGTCAAATCTGAATAATTTTCACTCACTTGAAGTTGTGGATCGCGTCAGCGAGACACAACTTCAAGTGGGTGAAAATTCAAATTGAATCATTTGATGGTTAAAGGGTTCGCTAAATATGCGATCTTACATACACCTTATAGCTAGTAAAAATTGTATATTAGCTTAGTAAATTATTAGCAGATCATTATATCCAAAATGTTGATTCATCTCTCTTCAATATATTTAAAATGGAATGTTACATACCACAATTAATGCATGGGTGTTTTTTGGTGTTTTCAATATTTTATGATGTTTTTATGCAGTGGATGTTCGCCATAGCCTAGACTCCGATGAGCTTGAACAACTTGGCCCCTACTTTTAAGAGATTTAGACACTCGCATAAAATAAAATAGTAGTAAAAGTATGTTTTAAGATAATATGTGTGGTGTTTTTTGCTCTGCTTCAGTTGCACGTTAGGGCAATATCAGGCAAAAGGAAACACGAAGTCGCTACTGTGCCTTATACCCCGATCGAATGACTTTTGACGAGTTTTCTTTATAGTGCATAGTACCATATAGATATCACAACACACCAGACCTTCAAACAGTTTCAAGCAAGGTATATCATGTATATACAGCCACGATCAACAATCATTAAATTATCTGGCCGACCCGGATTTGAGCTCGGCAGGTCCCGGTATAAGAAACGACAGTTGATCCGAATGCGTCAGCAGGGCCGGCTGTCTAGTTTGAAGTATATTTTATTGTTTTGTATGTAATTGTAAAGGTTAGAAAATAATGCACTTTATACTCACGGCATTATGGGAAACGTCCAACATGTACATAGCAAACAGGAGACGTTGATCCAAATGCTGTGTTACTGCTTGGCCACCGTCTCCGACGATTTCCCAGCTGTAACCCAACATTGGTTCTCGTGTATGACTGCTAGTGGTCAATGCTATCGTGCAAATATGAACAACAATAGCTGTATACTTTTCAACCAATAATCTACATATTCCTTGTTCAAGCAAGGGGGTTATTTATGCATGCACTCTAAACAATATAGGTTATTTAGAAGGAACCCTTCAATACTATCACCATGCAGCCCCAGGAGAACCCTTGCAGGGTTCTTCTCGGGTTGCATGGTGGTAGTACTGAAGGGTTTTTTTTAAAGAACCTATATTATTTAGAGTGTAACTTCCTTGGTTCAAGTAAGGAGGTTATATATATAGCTTCCTTAGTTCGATTAAGTACCTATGATGTGTGTATATCGCACGGCAGAGTCGTCACTGGTCACTAGTGGTCACTAGTGCTCGCTAGTGGTCACTAGTGGTCACTAGTGGTCATTAAAGGCCAGTGGTCACTAGTGCTCCCTAGTCACTAGTGGTGACTAGGCTGAGGGATGACACCTGGATTGCGGACAACCTGGCTGCCAGCACCCCGCCGCTCTCAACCACGGCTGATGGGCAGGGTGATTTGACCCCTGACCGGCTGAGGGGCAGGGCGACTTGACCTGTGCCCTGGCACTGACCACTAGCTGGACCCTCGTCAAACTGTTATCAACAGCATCGACACCGAGGGTAAAAACCCAGACCCCGGGGTTAAAGTTTAATGGTCAGAGAGTGGTGACCCCTAAGCTAAAGGTCAAGTTTGACCAGCGTGCGCGTTTAAACCTTCTCCGAACAGGAAAAAAACATATTTAAAATTGTAATATGTAGGTTTCAATATGCTTAAATCAGAAATCACATTAAAATGTTAATTAATTATTTCTTTCTGCGGCATAAAATATTGTTACTACAAGTCACATAAAGCAGGGTGGATGAAAAGGGGGCTTAACAACAGCTGGCAGGTAAAAAGATCAGGGTAAATCCCTATCTCACACTTCATGCTACACAGAAATCACTTACGTCTTATCTTATCCATTATTGATAATGTTGCCAATCACCACATGGTTTACTAATTATTTTTTGCTGACAATATGAACCCCTCGCCATCAGAATGTTGTGTGTGACACTCAGTAGAGTGTCACACACACCAGTCTGACTGCTGGGGGTCCATGCCTATAAAGTCAGTCCTGGCGTATTTGTTGTCACATATGACAATAACAAATACACATGAATATAAAAAGATACATAACAGATTTACAGACTTAATAAAAAATACAACCGGCAAAAATGGATTGTGTTTATAATGTTTATAAGGTTATAAAAATCTGTAGCTGAATCATGCTATGCCTTAACGTTAAAAAACACCTGAAATATTTAAGTCAGGGGACAGTTTTAGACAGATTTGAATTACTCTTAGCTCGGATATAAGCAAAGTTGAGATCAACTTAAATTTGTCCCAAACTGAGCCTAAAGCTGTCTCAAACGGACCTGGCTTCATTTGCACGTCATACTGAATAAACAACAGGCTCAATGTCACGCCAAAAATCATTGACATTAAGACCGAATTAGTTTTTGCTTAAGCATCTTATCAATGATCTTATGAACTTAAAATGCATTTCATATATTTTTGTAAGTATCGTATCAGGATCGGTGCAGCAATGACTTGCTTCAATGGAGCTGGAAGTAGCCGGAAAACAGAATAGGGCACATCAAAGCATTCATAGGGGGCCTGTGTGAGGATGGACGGGGTGTGTCTTAACAGAGAGAGGTCGATGTACATAGACCACGTGTCAGTGAATCTGATGTCCACGACATATGGCCTGGTCTGGTCTGGCCTGTGGTCAGCCGACAAGACAAGACAACACAGGCCGCACCGGCCACATTAACCCGTCTGCTTCTCAGGCCGTCTATAAGCGTTTTCAAGTATGTTACAACACAAATAACTAGAATTGTGTTTGATACTTAGTTAATAAAATTATTAAATATGAGAGATGACTACATGGTTTGTAAAGATAAATATTTTTCGTCATTTGAAGCTGGAAATTGCGTCAGCAATTCCAGCTTCAAATGACGAAAAATAGGAGCAAACATTCCAGTAGCGCAATGGTTAGTCAGGGACAATAACAATACCAGGTATAAACCGCTACATTAACCAGGAACAACACCAATCCTAGCAGAATACGCCACATTACATTTCAAATTGATGTAATAGTTTGAACTTATGCTGAAAAAATGTTGATGAATGTTGCCATATTTGAATGATTGTTTCAATATTAAAATACTTTTATATTACATTTTGAAAGGATATTCTTTATTAACGCTATCTCCTAGATTAATATTCCACTATAAGCTTTATCATGTGTATAATTTCATCGTCTACAAGTATGGTATTGAACCTGTTAATCAGTTATTATATATTATATACTACATCCATGTCTTGGCATTTGTTCTCACTATTTAGTTCGTCATCAATACTTTTATTCACTTCAAGTTGTGAAAGCGAGATACAACCGCAACATGTAACAAACATGTTTTCGGCTATTATCAGCGCCATGCTTTTAAACTAATTACAATCACCAGGTATTGTTGGTTATGGTACTGAGACAATATGTACACAGCACATTAAGTAATCTTTGTACAAACCGAGACATGTCGTAAAGCCGTGCAACATGTGGTAGTCAGGTTATTATTTCGTACGATAAAGATTCAGAGCACGATACGTAAATTTTCCTTATTTTTTATTTTTTCTATCTTAACCGATATCGATGACTTTTTGCACACAATATTTGAAATCAAACTCCACAAGCTAAAGCAACTTTGAGGCAGGCCGTGATTATTGTTCTGAAATGATCATTATGATCACAATACTATAGTTTACTATACGTTATGTTTACATGCTAGTCCACTATGTTTACATACGCCTATAAACTATATATTATTTCAACCGGCCCACAATGGAGTTAGTGAAATATAAAACATTTTCTGCCAGTCACCTGAGTATGTTAACCCTTTAACCGCCGAATAATTCAATTTGAATTTCCACCCACCCACCCACACCCTGACGTGATCCACAACTTCAAGTTAGTGAAAATTATTCTGATTTGACAAAATGGAGGTAAATTCTTTTCAAATCTTGCTGGTTGGTGTCACATTTTACCTTGAACATATTTAAAATGTGGTACTTAATGTGCTAATAAAAAATGAAAACTCAAATATATGCGGCACCGGCGGTTAAAGGGTTAATAAAATTAGGAGAAAATGAGACAATTGTTTTAGATAACGACTGAGACTAGACCTGATATTGATTATGTTATGAATGTATAGAGACAAGCAGCAGTAACTACAGTATCTTATGTTTCATCACATGCTAAGACTTGTCTTTTTGTTCCTTT
>OZ024916.1:20691090-20725031 GCA_964017125.1 Flabesymbios commensalis | reverse complement strand
TTTCATTTTACTGTCTGATCACCCCCTGTCAGTGTACCCCCTCTACCGACAGGGCGTGACAACTAAAGGGTGCAGAGTTACCATGGTGAAGGGACTCCCTCCGGGGGTGTAATTCCCTGCCTTGGTGCAGTAATATGCCCCGGCCGCCGGCTGGAGTTCAGGTCACGGAAATTCAATTTTAGTTTTACATCACAGTACAAGCAGAAAACCAGGGGTAATAGCACTACAGTCTGTCACGCCGTCGCTCGAGAAATCATCTCCCGCTCTCGGAGTTCACGTTTCGAACACTAGTATACATAATATTTCTTCCCTATTCACTTGTAAAGATTTAATATTTCAGGAGCCTCCATAATTAGAGAGATTATGCTGGCCCAGTTTAGCCTGTATATGTACAAAGGTGGTATACAAATTGATTCATTGATTCATTCGTTTATTCATTGATTCATTCATTCATTCATTCATTCATTCATTCATTCATCGTGGTGCAATTTTTTAAAAGAAAAAGGTATGAACACTGTACCCGGAATCACATTAAACGTGTTGAATGCATTCCGCTGATTTCTTAGTCAATTTCTTAGGCCTAACTTGCCAAAATCTAAATTAATACAAATCATTCACTAGTTTATTGTGTTTATTGGCCCATTCGGATATTTTCTCGAAAAAATATTGTAGCTTGACAGCGGAAATGATATAAAGTCGAAGAAAACTTAGTATTGACTTTTGTCATACAGCAAGTCCCCTTACATGTTGCTTGCTAACTATTTAAGTGCTCAGATGAGAAATTATAAGTTGCACTTATTTGATGTTTTGTCTTGGTACAACGACCCACAACGTAGCTTTGCAGAGCAGTATAGATATGAGAACCAGTTCCAGGATTGTTGTGTTAATGTTGGCCCAACATTAACGCAACAAGGCTCGTGTTGCTGGGCAGTGCACCCCGCCATGCGGTCAGGGACACCTGGTGATTAGGTAGTGAAGCTCTGACCCGTGCCGGCGAGCGTACCCCACGATGCCACATAGCTCCCTAAACGACTGTACCCCACCAGGCGACTAGCGCCGCCTAGTGAGTCAGGTTACCAAATAACAATCTTCCCAATATAATCTTCCAGGTTCTAAAACTATTACATCAGGATGATTAGGCACACAGGTGACTTTAAAAAAAAAAGCTGAACTAAAAAAGTATTATTACCAATACCTGTCGTAGCGCTGGTTAATTTAAAGGGACTGGCCCAGGCTAAAATCATCAAAATATAGGTGATTTTATTTCGGCTTCTTAATATGACCATTTGATGTAAACATGTCCATAGACTAGAACTGCAAAAGTTCTTTAATTTTGGTGCTGCGCATTCACAAGTTAGGCTAGATATATAGAGACGAAATTCCCGTATTTCTAATTTTTGACATGGTTGTCAAAAATTAGAACTCAGGAATTTCGTCTCTATATCTAGCCTAGCTGGTGAATGCGCAGCACAACATATAAAAAACTTTTGCAGTTCTAGTCTATGGACATGTTTACATCATATGGTCCTATTAAGAAGCCGAAATAAAATCACCGATTTTTTTATGAATTATGGATATGTAAAAGATATCTATGGGTTGTGAAAGACATACACATACAATACATTTCATATAATCACACATACCTATGTTTTTAATAAAAACAGTAGCTGTAAGAGATCGGCAATAACAAATGGATGAGTCATTATGACATGCTTACGACCATCGTATTATAGGGCCATTTATTCCTATTCTGACACAGAAAAATCTGCGAACATCTTTAACCCTTTGACTTCCAGGCCGGGGCGCATACCAGGATCCAGATATACTGGTGTAAGAGTTCTATTTTTCGTCATTTGAAGCTGGAATTGCTAACGCAATTTCCAGCTTCAAATGACGAAAAATACATAAATGTAGTATATATTTGACGAAAATTTGTGTCATTTTATGGTTACGCTCATTGACGAATGACGACGGAAATTTCCGTCATGTATGGTAGTGAAAAGGTTAAGCGGTTCTAAGGATGTTCCTAATACGATCGACGTCCAGCCTACGATGCGCGGTTTTCTTGAAGCCATGATCCCTATTGCTTCCTAAGGGTGGTTGCATAGACCTGAAACTCAATAATTTATTGAACTGTAAGGGTGATTGATTAGACATAAACTGATAATACTCCATTGAGCTGTAAGGATGGTTGTTGAGACATACCTGTATATTACTCCATCAGTGCGTAAAAGCAGAAATAGATAAAGAGTCTCTCTTTATCTATTTCTGGTGAATGGCATATTAGTGAGGGCCCATTCACGAAAATTTTGACTTGTTAAGGCATTTTTTAGTACAATTTGAGATGTAGTAGTTCTTACACAATTTGGGAACGCTGATTCCAAATCTGCCCCATGCCGAGCTCTATTTTGTTTTTTTCTACTCAAAATTCAAAAACAAAATGGCCGCTAAAATTAGTTAAAATGTCACAACTTTACATCACGGCTTGGCTTACAATGAACATAAAAACATCATTTCGGTGTCTTAAAACCCACCTGAGCAACATTCTAAAAGTCTCCAACGTAATATTGAGCATGTTGTAAAAATCTTTAGACTATTGACAACAAATATTTTATCATTGTTTATCACTGTCCGGCACTAGATAACCTGTCGCTCACCATATATCTGATTAGGCATATTAGTATGTGGCCTATGTGATATCCACCTGCATCGTACTTTTATAGTGAGGAAGAAAGCAATAATTTAAATTTAAATGTGAGCTAGCCACGGGTGGCACCCTTCTGGCCAAGCCCTGTACTAGGGTTAAGCAAAGCATGAAGTTAATCCATCAAGGTGGTTTGCATAACCATGGCGATAATGACACACATACATGTTCCGTTCCTATTGAGATAAGTAGTCGTTTAAAATTAACAATTTATGATTCCAGTAACTAGGTATATTGTGCTGGTTAAAACGTGCACATCACATAAAAAATATGTTTCTCAAACGGATTGACAATTTACATAATCATGCTAATAGTATCATCTTCATTTTTATATTTTTAAACAGAATACATTTATAGAAAAGTCTGGTAATGCGCTAATAACACAGTTTTCAGACATAATTGAACGAATAAAGTCTAAGCCATCGGCTCAGAGATCCACACTAAACCGTAATGTACACATATTTCTAACTTGAATGAGATATATGATATCTCCGTCACTAACTATGATAACATACGTGAAAGGCAGCGGTGCTAACCACTACCCTAGGGCCCCCGCCCAAGATATCATGCAGAATATGTGGTAATGGGGGCAATATATGTTGATACCGCTCGTAGCATGCTTAGGATGTTTTCATGAAGATTCACATAAAATACTGGGGCCGTATTCTCGTACAAGTTACGATATATCGCAGGCTTCTGATTGGTCGAGATGGCCATCTCGACCAATCAGAAGCCAACGATATATCGTAACTTGTACGAGAATACGGGCCCAGAAACTTTCTATATGTGGTCGTCATATAGTAGAATGTATGTGGAATAAGTAGGTTCTGGTCATGCATAATTCTGATCAGATATAAGCTACAACTCTCATATAATATACAGTTACCCAACAGGTTCATTTGTGTCTTGAAATGGTATGGGGGCAACCACCCTATTTTGCAGGAGGAGGTATCAATGTTAAAGACAAGGCTTACCATATATAAAGTGATGAAATCATATGGTGGACGTGAAGATATTTAGGTCCCTAATAACTATATGTCTCCTCCAGACATAGCAAATTAATTATCATTCATACAGAGTATCTATTAATTATCTATTATTATGTATCTATACTTATCTCTATTATTATAGAGTATTATTCTTTTGTAATAAACATTGATCATCTAATAATCTATGCAAGACACAATGTATCCTACATCAAAAAACATTTCCATGCACACTGTGATGTTATCTTAGATGACTATATAACAGATGAAGTACAGAATCAGGGAGAAGGGCAATACAGTTTCAGTTTGCAGAAGTGTAATAAATTCATTTGTTCAAATTCGCCACTTTTGGCAAAGAACAATGTAATTCAACCATTCAATAAGCACTGTTATAAGTGTGAAAAATACTGGGGTACATGCTGAGACGTTAAATGTTATTACGGCAATCAAACAGTCATATACTGACAATGTGGTAGTCGTAAGAACTGATTTAAACTTGCTCATTCTGCTTTCGAAACTTTCTCATCATAGCAATGCCTAGCTGTGTAAACCTAGAGCTGGTGATATTTATCGTACAATTCAACCGTCTCAAAGGCTTCCACAACGCCAACACATCAATTCTAAAAAGAATACATTTAAATTAGTTCATAAACATTCAGAACTTGAACATAAGCCTGTTGGAATATTTCAATGTGTCCTCTTTGTCAATAGCCTCTGCCACAAAAAGTGGATATTGGTTCGGTTGCATTTTAGGCCTGTTTAGCAATAAATACAGCTCTGGCCAGATAACAATATTATTAACATCTATGACATTGTGCTTGGAGCTTCATTGATGGAAAACTGCAACCAGTTCTGATCTAAAAGCTTCCTGTTGCACATGAATAACTATCACATTGAGTTTGATTAGGTGTGAATTATGATCACGAGAAAGTATCCGATGGCGTCCAATCAAAGAGTCGCTACATCAATTCCGAAGCTGCACAAAGATGTGATCAATATATTGATGAGGGTGATTTTTCTAGCATTATCATCATGCAAGTTGATGACATTCTTGCAATTCTGAGATATACACATCAAGCCTATGTTGCTACAGTGATGATATTTTTGCAAAATTTCCCAATAGTTATTGTGTTGTTTTAAATAATCAAACTTTTTGCATTCCCCGTAATTACATGTAACATGGAAGTTGCGTTTTTCGATGTTGTGTATTTTTTTTGTATCGGCAAACTATTTATAACTTCCTACGACATTGGTACTTGCTGTATAATTGGCGGCCATCTTGGATTTTTTTCTCTGAAACTACATGTAATATGGAAGTTAGAGGTTATTACTGTTCTGTACACTAGATTTATTGGTATTGAAAACCTATATTTAGCCACCAGAAACAACTTTCTATGACTTTTAGAAAAAAGTTATGGTACTTTCTGTATTATTGGCAGTCATCTTGGATTTTTAACATTAATTGCGTTATAGTAGACCAGGTCTTTAAACATGAAATTCCTCAAAACAAATAGGTTATTTTGAACACAAAAGTCAAGTTTGTGTGCCCGCTGTGCACCCAGACATGATGTATAATCATGATAATTGTGACTTTATCTGCTATTTTGGCAGCCATTTTGTTTTTCAATTTTGAAAGGAAAAAACTAAATGGGGCAGATTTGGAATCAGCATATCCGAATTGTGTAAAAACAACTGCATGACAAATTAAGAAATGCCTTACAAACTTTAAAAATGCCTTTTTTTAATGGACCTGACTATATGGACATAGTAATATATCAAATTACATTCCGTCTAGCTGGTGAAATTGGCCTCGTTTGATTAATAATTAATATTGAACATATTACGAAAAGAAAAACAACGCATTCCCCCCAGAACACACTGCATGTCAAAATAATAAACAAAAAAAGAAAACCTATATATATGATATATTTTATTATTCAGATATGTTTAATGGATTTAATGTCGTTTTAATAACTGCAGCACATTTAAAATATTACAATAACGGTAAATAGTAAGCTTATCAATCCAGGTTCGTGCACACTTAAAAGTAAATCAGAAACAACGTATATACATACATATAATAAGTTAAAATTCCATTGATGGAAGAATTGGCTAATTAAACTCCATAATAAATATTTGACCTGATAACTAAAATTACTTCTCGTTCGAAAAAAACGGCATAAAACCACTGCTGTATTGTTATTGTCTTTCGGAAAGCGCAGAAACCTTAATTAAATTGATATGTACCTAAAGTAGAACCATTTGTAAAACTTAATGACAAAACATTTAGAACTGCACTTAAAAATATTATATATAGATAGATTTGATGAATTAGTCCGAAGCAACAGGTCTTGCTTAAATTATAGACACCTGTTGATTGGTATGATTTGTTCTTTTCTTATAAAAGTAGACTCGACGATAGTCTGCCCGCTTGTATACATATTTTTAATTGCAATTGGTCATTATGTATTACTTTTTGTTGTTTCTGTCAGATCTTTTTCTTATTCTTGATTAGTCATGAAACTCCTTTGAGACGTAAGGGTGGTTGTTTAGACTTAATACTCAATTGAGACGTAAATGATGGCTGTTTAGACTTTATCCAGGTAACAAAAAAACATCGACCCGATGCTGTGTTACTAAGGTTGGTTGTTTAACCCTTTAATCGCCAAATTATTCAATTTGAATTTCACCCACTTGACGCGATCCACAACTTCAAGTGAGTAAAAATGATTCAGATTTGACAAAATGGAGGTCAACTCTTTTCAAATCTTGCTGGTTGATGTCACATTTTATCTTTATCATATTTAAAATGTGGTACATAATATGCTAATAAAAAATGAAAAACCCGAATATGTGCGGCACCGGTGGAAAAAGGGTTAATATTCTATTGATACCTGTGAGTGTTTTTTAGACTTATTATTCCAGATATATAGTATGCCATCGGTACATAAGGGTGGTTGTGTAGATTTCACGTGGAGACAGGATTGACAGCTGGACCATTAACACGTGACCTCACGCCGGAACCCGTGTGACGTCACTATGTCCAGCGAGCGGTCAGCTTACACGGGGAGTTACTGGAGGGAGCGGTCAGTTACTGGGACTGCTGTGAAGGGAGCGCTCGTTTTACACAGAGAGATGAAATTAATAACTTAGCAGACACTTTATCATGGAGTGTCTGTGGATGACACGTGTCTTATTAGCCTATTAGAACACGTCTTACATCCTAGAAACTAAAATAATAAAAACAATACACTGATCCACAAAGTCAAAGGGCAGTAACGGCTTACTGGTAAATAAATAAATAAAGTTACTACATTTTGACTTAGCGCGCAGAATAGTCAGGGGGCACCTTGTAAAATACAATGAAAGAAAAAATAACTATATAGACATTCATAATACGCCTGAATTCTCACAGACATGCGTTAAATGTTAACCCTTTACCCCTTAAAACGCTTAATCGATTTGTAAAAAAACATCGCAACCAACGTGGTTTTGTCAATTTGAAATCATCATAACTGTCTTAGTCAGCTCTTTCCGATTCATTTGAATACCTATGTGATGGGCCAACGGCCATTAGAAATATTTTTGATCTTACAGAGCGGGGATCGACTTTAGTCGTCAGAATCTGACGTCTACAGACGTCAGGTTCTGACGACTAAAGTCTATCCCCGCGTTGTAAGGGTTAATCGCCGGTGTCACATATATTCGGGCTCTCATTTTTTATTAGCACATTAAGTACCGCCTTTTAAACATGTTGAAGATAACATTTGACATCAATCAGCAATATTTAAAAACAGTTGACCTCCATTTTGTCAAATCTGAATAATTTTCACTCACTTGAAGTTGTGGATCGCGTCAGCGAGACGCAACCTCAAGTGGGTGAAAATTCACATTGAATAATTTGGCGGTTAAGGGGTTAATCTATAAAGCCAAAGTTTAGCTGAAAACTATCTAGAGGTCGCCCTATGGCAACAATAAATATGCAGCTAATCTTCACCCGTCATGCTGCTGTAATTTAAATTCAGGTGGACTTGGACACGTGGGCCACGTTGTGTGTAGGACTTAAAATTAAGTCAGGTAGTAAAAATGAGCCAACGATTCAATAATACAGTATAAGCAAACAATCAAGCGAATAAATAATATTGAAACGGTAATTGAATCATTGAACGAGCAATTTAATTACCATAAAATAGACAAACAAATACAAATAATATTAGGTTAGATGAAAATAATTAAAATAATTAAAACATTAATTGGATCAACCAACGAGTAATTTAACAACTATAAAATGAACAAAAATACAAATAATTAGTTAAATTATTCAATATATTTGTATGGAAATTATTGACAAACCGATATTAACTGTATATCGGGTCCGTCCTAAGACCTGACGGCATTTTAACCCTAAACCGTACTTATTATACGATTTAATTGTTCACCCATTATGCGATTTAATTGTTCACCCACTAAACCAACGACTTTAAGTGGGTAAAAAAAATGTATATTTGTTGAATTTGAGACAAAAAATGCACATCTTGACGTTTAAACACTCATTTTATTCTCATTAACTGTCTAGTAAAACAAATAACATATAAACAACAAATATATACGTGATTAGCGATCAAAGGGTTCAATTACAATGTATAAAATGTTTTGTATACAAGATTAACCCTTAAAGCGCTGAATATTTGTTATATAAACCATGGAGACCAAAGGGTTTTATTCAATTTGAAATAATCATAAATGACTTCGTTAGCTCTTTCTGATTCATTTGAATACCTATGTTATGGGTCTACGGCCATTAGAAATATTTTACTCTTACAGTGCAGGGATCGACTTTAGTCTTCAGAATCTGACGTCCACAGACTACAGATTCTGACGACTAAAGACGATCCCCGCACTGTAAGGGTTAAAGACAATCAACTTGTTATCTACTTTTCAGTAAACATAAGACGTTGAGGTGAGGTGGTTTTAATGTTGGCCCACCCTTACTACTTTAATCCAGCATTGAACTAGCAACATAGGTTCAGTTTCTGGTGTATTTGTGTTTTTTTCATTGCTAAGGAGGACTTTAGTATGTGAAGTGTCAATGACTTGATATCATTTTGATTACGCCTGGCCATTATGCGGTCTGTTATAATAGCTTGTGGCCAACTGACAGATTTGTTTGCGTCTCTTTTAGCTAAATGGCGAGGGTTACAAGGTTAATAAGATTATGACGACATCTAGTGAGTGACAAGATAATCACACTGACCTATGACCCGCTTCCGGTCTGTGTAGGCTGATGGGGGAACAATGGCTGTCAGCTGACTATACCTGTAACTCAAGACAGCTCACGTGATATTATATATATATTATCGTTTCATCAATAATCGACAATAATCCTTTTTCATAACAAAGTGATTTGCACCTACGTGTACCTATTATATCAGTGTTTAGACCTTGTTTTTAATATTGCACACTAATTTAAAGGCACAGCTCAATTCTGGGGACGACGAAGCTGACATAAAGTAAATGATGAATGCTACTGATGATGTTTTGTATTTTGTTGGATATGACATTTTCAAGAAAAATTGATCTCAGTGTGAAGTGTAAACATGTGAAACAAGAACTAGTTACTTACAGATAGAACTACTACTTACAGATATAATATACAGTGTGAAGTGTAAACATGTGAAACAAGAACTAGTTACTTACAGATAGAACTACTACTTACAGATATAATATACAGTGTGAAGTGTAAACATGTGAAACAAGAACTACTACTTACAGATATATTATACAGTGTGAAGTGTAAACATGTGAAACAAGAACTACTACTTACAGATAGAACTACTACTTACAGATATAATATACAGTGTGAAGTGTAAACATGTGAAACAAGAACTAGTTACTTACAGATAGAACTACTACTTACAGATATAATATACAGTGTGAAGTGTAAACATGTGAAACAAGAACTAGTTACTTACAGATAGAACTACTACTTACAGATATAATATACAGTGTGAAGTGTAAACATGTGAAACAAGAACTACTTACTTACAGATAGAACTACTACTTACAGATATAATATACAGTGTGAAGTGTAAACATGTGAAACAAGAACTAGTTACTTACAGATAGAACTACTACTTACAGATATAATATACAGTGTGAAGTGTAAACATGTGAAACAAGAACTAGTTACTTACAGATAGAACCACTACTTACAGATATAATATACAGTGTGAAGTGTAAACATGTAAAACAAGAACTACTTACTTACAGATAGAACTACTACTTACAGATATAATATACAGTGTGAAGTGTAAACATGTGAAACAAGAACTACTTACTTACAGATATAATATACAGTGTGAAGTGTAAACATGTGAAACAAGAACTAGTTACTTACAGATAGAACTACTACTTACAGATATAATATACAGTGTGAAGTGTAAACATGTAAAACAAGAACTACTTACTTACAGATAGAACTACTACTTACAGATATAATATACAGTGTGAAGTGTAAACATGTGAAACAAGAACTACTACTTACTAACAGATAGATCTACTACTTACAGATATAATATACAGTGTGAAGTGTAAACATGTGAAACAAGAACTACTACTTACTTACAAATAGAACTACTACTTACAGATATAACATATTTGTTTGTCCACATCTGATTCACTAGCAGACAAAATATTAAATAAGAGTACATTCTGATCCGCAACAAATCGCAATAGAACAATAATGTGCCTGTTAAATGTTTACACTAGGACATTGTTATCATTAGCAGTATTAAAGTAACGGTGCAAGACATTTTACAGCCAGCGCAGCATACATCCAAGCGGAAATTATCGTGCCCATTGCCATCTCTGTAGTAAAATGTAATCATTTACACCCGAGTGAAGTTAAGCGCCTTGCCCATGGACACAACATGGAGCGAATGTCCGACCGTTCAGATGCGAGGAACAAGATATTCCTTTGAAGCCCTGCATCACCAGGCGCAAATCAAGGCGCCACGCTCGAACCATTGCGCCATGTCCATCAGTCATAATAAGCCCCTACGATTAATAGCCACAGGAAAGATCAGTTTCATATTTGGAGCTCAAATTGCACCATAACATTATGTTGGAGCCAGCATTAAACCTTTATATTAGCGATGATGACATTGATGGGTGTATTCTATCATTGAGTGCTGGTGCGGAAGATAAAATTTCTGATGATGTTGACCTGACACTTCTCATGCACTAACTAACCCAAAAGGTGTGACAATATACAAGCAATCATATGTGAAGTAGCTGATTTTCCTGATAACATGTCTTATAAGTTATATACGACAACCTAACCAAAAAGTCTACAGTCATATCCAGTGTAAAGTGCTAAAATCGAGAAAATGTGACACGTGTGTATCGTTTAAGTAACAATTTTGGTGGTGACTTGACCATATATGTATAGGGGTCCCGAAATAAATAAAATTTATGCAAATGTGAACATTCAAAATTTACGGGTCGAAGGGTTTTATTATATTGAGCTTGGTACACAACAAATTATAATTTTAGCTCGTACACGTTTACGTTTTAGTTCGTACACCATGCTGACTCACCATGTTAACTGTAGAAGAATATAATGAAAAATGCTAAAATAAGTATTTTTCCCAGCAAACAAAAATGAAAATGAAATGAAAGGGGTTTGGGCCAGCTTTGTGCTCACATAGGCTGGGCCAGCAACACCTGACAATGACTCAATGTGTTCCAATCTTGGACAATCGTCTGCGACGCTGACACAACATTAAGACAACTCTGGGTGTTTTCTGGATTTAAATTGAATTTTACATCTTTGGGGTCTGACGCCACTCGCTATCCCAGCAGACACAAAACGACGAATCAATGTTGGTTTAAGGTTGTTCCAGCGTCTACGACGCTGGAACAACCTTAAACCAACATAGATTGGACGTCTTGTGCCTGCTGTGGTATCAGGTTGTAGATGTGCCGTGATTAATGTGATTTGTCTCACCTAGTGTGACAGTGGTGTCATATGATACATCTAGTATTACTAGGTAACGGACTACTTAGATATATTCATAACGGGGGGTACTTCATATATAACAAACCCGATATCAACTTCCTCTTTAAGTACCACATAGATCAATAATTATGTACTACCTTCTGCGTCAATGTATTGTGCCTGAATAATAACCAGAAGAAAAACAAAATAATTACGGATGATTATTTTTGATCAATCACCGCATATTACCCTGAGATTAGGTCAATTGATGTTGGGTCAATCAAGGACTACATATAATATTGCTTGCAAAACAGACTATAAATTCTAATATATAAACGAATACGCATCACAGATCATTATTGATAAGATTGATTTTTGGTAAATTCTACAGGTAACATTTATAATGCTATTGTCACATTAAAAAATATATATTTTTTAAATGCGACGTCGTCGACTCTTTCGTATTTGACCAATAAAAGAATGATTGTATATCTAATTTGATTGAATTACTGCCGCTGGTAGCATCAAATAATTATTAAAACTTATTTTTCTAAGTTTAGGATCAGGATTAGTTTGAGGAAAAGCGTACGTCACCTTCAAAATCCCGACATTTTAAAAACTGTAATAAGTTTAACATTTTAATGACAACCTCATATTTAACCACGTATTTTTCTCTGATGCTAATCTCATTTATAGCCGTTTGAAATATTTTAAAAAGTATAAGGGCGGCACTAAAATAATAAAGCACCTCGAGGTTCTATGCATGTTAAATTCTCATTTTGACAGTTGTTTGCAGTGGGTGTGGAGAACTGTTGGCCGCGAAATGTAAGTATAAGTAGGTCAAAGACGGTGGACCAACATCAGAACTACATGGGTTAAGCGTATCGTGTTTGCTATGTAATTATAAATGTACGCATTACTTGAGGAGAAAATGGGCTATCGGTTCCATTTTAAAAAATTGTGGCCATTGAGAAAACTTGTTTTTTGCCTCAACTTATTGTTGAGACCATCCATTTAGATGGGGTTGACATGGTAAAACAAGATGCGTTAATCCAATGTTGGCTTGATGTTGGGCCAACGTTGCAGACGATAGGCCAATACTGAGCCGTTATTGGTTGACTTTTGAGGAGCAGCTCCTTAGCCGTCATACGACTGATAAAGTAATTCAC
The DNA here is from genome assembly GCA_964017125.1 of Flabesymbios commensalis. Taxonomy (NCBI): domain Eukaryota; kingdom Metazoa; phylum Annelida; class Polychaeta; order Terebellida; family Flabelligeridae; genus Flabesymbios; species Flabesymbios commensalis. The sequence goes on along the minus strand of OZ024916.1, from coordinate 20,712,173 downwards.
GCAGACATCGATATATGGCAGATAAGCGTTGAAACAATTTCCTCAAACAAATTCCCATTTAAACTTGATAAAATAAAAACTCTCACACGTCGTGGTTTGCGGTAACAGACAGACAGGCAGACAGACAGATATTTTATTGACATAAAGAAAAATCATTACTGACTTTTTTGTATTAAAACAATACAAGATGGTTAATTTGCTAAAATAACACGACAATTTACGTGGTATCACATACGGAATTAAAATCATGTTAAAAGGCATTGTCATAGTAAAACACTGGATATAGCGATAAAATAACAGATAATTGATTAATACTTGAACAATGCCAATATGTGAACATAGGAGGTCTATCATTGTGTTCCCCACACCAAACGAGAAGCGAGAAACACCTGTGAAAAATGCATTGCACGGTTTAATGGTGATTAATTTGGAGCTTTGAGGGGTTTGATTTAAATGCCTTCCTTTTGTGTCTAACAATTCCTATGACAGACAGACAGACAGATATTTTATTGACAGAAAGAAAGTCAATTCAGACTTATTTGTCATAGAAATAAGAGATATATGTACATATATATACAACATTGTTAATTTGTTAAAATCATATGACAATATACATAGTATGACATACATAACCAAAATTATGTTAACTGGCATTGCCATAAAAAAGATTTATCACTCAAGATTGGATAGTTTTTTTAACCCTTTGACCGCCAAATTATTCAATTGGAATTTTCACCCACTTGAAGTTGTGTCTCGCTGACGCGATCCACAACTTCAAGTGAGTGAAAATTATTCAGATTTGACAAAATTGAGGTCAACTGTTTTCAAATATTGCTGATTAATGTTACATTTTATCATTAACATATTTAAAATGTGGTACTTAATGTGCTAATAAAAAATAAAAACACGAATATATGCGGCACCGGCGGTTAAAGGGTTAAAGCAACAATTGTTTGAAGAATTGTAAGTATATCATGACGGGGCTGTTATGTTTCGATGTATTGATTTCAATTTGAAAACGGTCTTGTTAAGTTTACAGCACTTATGAAGATGTAGAAATGGCATAACTCGTCGTATTTGTCGCAGGAAATTCAAATGTCTAACGATGTGCAGTTCTGACTGTGCTTTGACAGCAGATTGTGTTGTAGATTATGTCATTTGTTCTAAAAATATTGTATTAACACTTTATACGTGTATTTCCAGCAGCGTCGCGATATTCTATTATTGCATCTATTTATATAAAGGATTGTGTTACCTGCATACAAATTAAAGAAATATTATCTTTATGAAGTGTATTTGGTAAAATATTTATAGCCGTTTTAAATAAAATACCACAACCTTGGGCTGTTAACATGTTAACAATCATCTTATTTCAGAAGAGTAAACAGTATTTTGAAAAGGGTATTCTGCCATTGACAACTTACTTATATCACATTATTTTGTCAGAGACTGCTTAGAAAGATAAACCACCTAGTCAGATAATTGATATTTAATAGGATGGTTGATTATTTTTTTCATACAAGGCTAACCCTTTGAGCCCTCACAATGCATTGAAGCATCATTTTACATCCCTGAAAACAGACCTAATTTTCCTACAACCAACGGTTTTAGAACAAAAATGTCACGAAACTGGTTGACCAATACATGGTGATTTTTTTAATTCACCCACATCAAATCATCTTCATCCACTACAAGTCGAGAATTGCGACAGCAATTCGCGACTTGTAGTGGATGAAGATGACAATGGTAAATTCAGGCTTCAAAGGGTTAAGCAAATTTTAATTTATGTCACTGATATCTGCTGATATTGAATATGCATATTTATATATATAGCGATACATCATCTATCGTAGCGGTTTACGGTAGACACGAAGAAGTATTATCTGTGGCATTAAATACGGACCACAAAATACAAAATGTAAATTTTAAATATGCCAAGAAGGTATGTCATATGTTAATAAAAATAACAATATTGCGAACAGTTGAAGTAACGAAATACAAGATGCATCCGGGGGAATAGTGGAAAAGACAATTTATTGAACAGTCCATCGTAAGCATGCCTAATAGAGAGTAGAATAATATTAATTTTCATAATTATAGTAAAATTATGGTCAGATTGTATAGCTAAGTGTATATACAACGATACACGCGATTACACGTTCAAAAAAGTTCACCTCAATGCGATAAAAGGTAGTGACATGCTTCAGATTGAGAATGAGTGATATTTCTCTAACATAAGGAGCTGCCCTTTTTGCGACAATGTCCTATTAACCCTTTACCCGCCAAATTATTCAATCTAAATTTTCACCCACTTGAAGTTGTGTCTCGCTGAGGCGATCCACAACTTCAAGTGAGTTAAAATTATTCAGATTTGACAAAATGGAGGCCAACTCTTTCCTAATATTGCTGATTGATGTCACATTTCATCTTTAACCTCTTTAAAAGGTGGTAATTAATGTGCTAATAAAAATTAAAATCCGAATGTATGCGGCACCGTCGGTTAAAGTATTATGAGGAAAAAAAATTCATGTACACAATAATGTAGTGATTTACGAGTAACTTTAGACCATTTTACAGATACTAAGAGATCGATCACAGTTAAACATGCTTAACCCTTTAACCGCCGGTGCCATACATACATATGTTAAAGATAAAAGGTGACATCAACCAGCAAGATGTGAAAAGAGTTGACCTCCATTTTGTCAAATCTGAATAATTTTCACTCACTTGAAGTTGTGGATCGCGTCAGCGAGACACAACTTCAAGTGGGTAAAAATTCAAATTGAATAATTCTGCGGTTAAAGGGTTAAGCGATTAAGGCTGCGTAATGATAAAGCTAGACAGAAATATTTGTATGATATCTTTAAAAATGTATGTACATATAAATTGATATTTATATTTTTATGATCATACACGTTCATTGTACTATTGTTGTTTAAAGATTGAAAATTACCGTTCGCCTGTCAAATAAACTAAATAAAAAATAAATCACCATATAATATTTATTGCCCAATTCTGTTTTCCAGCATTACTATATTACCTGAATACCGTAAATATTAGTGAGTTAGTTTGCTGTAATAACCTACACGATAATTCAATGTAGTCAATATAATTACAATAATTATTAATATAATCGGTTAATGAGAATACTGCTACATGCCTGTTTCTGCACATTGTGCACACACAGCTTTGTTGTATGCTCTAACATGCGGGCTGAATAACCAATCAGTGTGTGAGTATAAAGATCTTCGTATTTTTATGAATTTATCATTTTATGAAATCACCCCCTTTCCTGTGCGTATAGGTATGCCGCCTGACAACAGGTGGGGTGACTACCCGGCCAGAGCAGGGGTATTCAGGCCGCTCTATACACGGGTTTGGCAGATGCCACTCCGGGACGCCCTAACCAGCTAAGCTTTCACCGTACTCGCCAGGGGGTGTCGGCGTCAGATGGGGCTTCACGCTGAGACATTTTGTCCGCGTTTTGTCATCCTTACAATGCCCACATTGATGACGGCACACCTTTAGAACACCGAGGTATTCTACCCCGTTCCCCTTTCACTACTTTGCTAATTATAATGCCCAAATAAGATCGACTAATCCTGAGATAGGTTGGACAATCTTAAAAAAATATACTAACTAAGAATATTGTTTTAATATCAGAGTCATATTTGTCCGGCATAATTGTAAGAGCTGACAATTATGTTACATCAAAGTAATATCCAATCTGAAAACCGAAACGGTGAAAAATTTCATCTCTGTAGGATACACATAAATATAATTATGTTCAAATTGTATTTAATAAACTTTTATTTTTTGTGATGTAGTAATCAATGTAATATTTTTTAAAAGATTCGCTAAGGTAATAAATATTTTAGTGATGATTTTATTCAGCGGAATCAGATAATTGCTTGGATCTGGTTTTAGAGTTCACTTGATCACATCATTGAGGGGAGATAATTTTACACATTTCGTGTTAGAAACGTTTACCAGTAATTTGGGGGGTGTATTGTGCCCCCATCTCCCCCTGTGACAGGCACCCCCCTGTCACGTGATTGTCAAATGACGCAGCCCCCCGCAGAGAAAAACATGTGGTAATGGGTCCTGAAACAAAACAGTACAATAGACTAGGTGTGCATGAAATAGGCGGGAGGGCGAGAGTGTCTCACACTGGGCAGACATGTTTTAAAATAAAGAGAGGTGAAAAATTGAGACATCTCACAACAGGACGATGAGATTAAGTGAGTCACACGTAGGTGTGGTGTAACTTGATTAACTGATTTTAGTATAAGCTTATTTTATTGACCAGTTGGATCAATACAACGTAGATTGTAATACAAGGCCCTTAACCCTTTAACCGCCGGTGCCGCATATATTCGGGTTTTTATTTTATTAGCACATTAAGTATCACATTATAAACATGTTAGACATAAAATGTGACATCAATCAGCAATATTTGAAAACAATTGACTTCCATTTTGTCAAATCTGAATAATTTTCACTCACTTGAAGTTGTGCATCGCCTCAGCGAGACACAACTTTAGGTGGGCGAAAATTCAAATTGAATAATTTGGCGGTTAAAGGGTTAATATTAACTCCGAAATAAAATTGTGTATCTTTAAGCAAGGCAGACAAACTATTTTCAAAGCATTTATTAGTTATTTAAAATTAAAGATTTTGGCAATTCAAGCCTCAACTTAAAGACAACTAACACTGATCAGTCCAAAAGCAAAAGTGTAAATTATCCACTAATTATACAAGTTATACAAGCTGAGTCATTAAAAGCGATAGGGAAAATCATTTGACAAAAAATCGTTGTGGATAAAATAATCACAAACTTTCTTAGTTTTTGTGAATTGAATTTTAATGCAGGAACTATCAAACGAATAACGGCACACATCAGAGATCGAAGTATTAACCCTTTAATCGCCAAGTTATCGTATTTAAATTTCACCCACTCGACGTTGTCTCTCGATAGAGTGACCCAAAACTTCAAGTGGGTGAAAATTACTCATGCTTGTTTAATTTGAGACGAAACATTTGGCAAATCTAACATGCGAAATTTCTGACTTTAAAAATATAATATTCTAAAATGTGTTTGTAGATAAACACAGATATTGCAATTCAGATTCCAAGGACCAACAAATAGCGCAGAGCAATTTAGTACCATTTGCAAAGTCAAAAGCGATGTTGAGAGATTGACAACATCTAATTTACTTCAGTTCAAGAAAAATTACTGATCAATTTAAATAATATGACAACAAATTAAGTTGAAAGGATTTTCAGATGATGCGCCACTTTATTAATCTCAATGTGCAATAAATAGATCGGTGTGATTTCTTATTTTTCATTTACTTATTCTAAGAATCAGGAATGAGTTATAAAGTGTAGCAGATTAATTCGTGTTCTCGCTTCAGTGATGCGAGCTCTTAATTAGCATGATTAGGCCACTGACAATTACTAGTTACAACCAACTAAATAGCGTGTAGATGTTTTGTCAACATATCATTAGACATAAGCTCAGTGATGTGAACAAACCGACCCTTTGATTGTTGAAGTCCTCAGATGTTATTTCCCATTGGCATGATTGACTTGAAGCTGATGATAATAAGTAGAGAAAATATACAATATAAAATTGTTGACTAACCAAGTAAATAAATTAAACCATCTTTAAAACATGCATGATTAACTTTCTGACAATTCAACACATATATATGATTATCTACTACTTGACATTTTGTTAATGGAAGAAAATAAGGATCTTGCATCAACCCTTCAACCGCCGGTGTCGCATATATTCGGGTTTTTATTTTTTACCAGCACATAAAGTACCACTTTTTAAACATATTAAGTATAAAATGTGACATCAATCAGCAGGCCTATTTGAAAACAGTTGAACTCCATTTTGTCAAATCTGAATAATTTTCACTTACTTGAAGTTGTGGATCGCGTCAGCGAGACACAACTTCAAGTGGGTGAAAATTCAGATTGAATAATTTGGCGGTTAAAGGGTTAATAGGGTTAATTAGAATCTGAATAAATGGAAAATATAAATATTAAAAGCTCTAAACATGCTAAACAAATCTACTGATTAGCAAAGAGCATCAATAGTTAAAACAGCACTGGCTGGGGCTGTTTTCTTTATATAAAAAATAATCAGTATGACAAATATGTGCATCAGAAATTCTTGAATGTGATAGACACTCAGAGTCAGTCAGCTAGTTATCCAGTCAGCTAGCAGTCACTTATACAGCCAGCCATTTGTTCAGCCAGATAGCCAGTCACCCATAGAGCCAGCCAGTCTTCCAGCCAGCTAGCCAGTCCCTCACACAGCAAGCCAGTCATCAAGTCAGCCAGCTAGCACGTCACCCATATAGCCAGTTGACTAGCCATTCATTCATACAGCTAACCACCCATCCATCCAGCTGGCTGGTTAATCACTGGTATTGCCAGCCAGACATAAAGCCAGCTAGCCAGTCACACAGCCATGCAGTTATCCACACAGCTGACTAGTCAATCACCCATACAGCCGGCCAGTCATCCAGCCAGTTGGCTGGCGGCCAGTAACTCATACAACCAGCCAGTCATCCAGCCAGTTGACTAGCCATTTATTCATAGAGCTAACCACTCCTCCATCCAGTTGATCTGTGCTTGGTAGTTATCTGGTAAGATTGTTTAACGTTTCGTTGTCGCAATATATTTCATCGCTATTTTGTTCAGACAGTCAATGAACGCACTGCACTTTTTTGTTGAAAAGACAACACAACACAAAGTGTATGTCGGCACCGTGTCTATAACCCTCTTTCGGCACTTTTGACCTTTCGACCTTTTGTCGGTTGTCGGTTTATACATGTATTATTGCGACAAAAAAGCTCCTTAGGTTATTTCACGTCTTTTGTGGCACTTCAATGTACCACACTAAAGCTCCTTACGCTACTTGATGTATTTTGCGACACTTTATGGTACGACACTAGTGCTCACTACGTTACGTCGTGTCTTGTGCAAAATTGCGACACGTTACACTAAGCTGTTTTCTCGGACCTGATATCTACAAACATTTTATTTTAAAACTGACAAAGATTATTGATAGATTGGCTTGTTTTCATTGAAAATATCTCACACTCGGCTTGATTTATGGCTCCAATATTTAATATAATCTATGGAACTTATAATAAACCTTGCTTTTTGCGATCGTTCTCGAATGAAAGACAATATTGGATAAAACAAAGAGAAAAATATAATTGAAAATAAAATCATAATGCGAGAAATCGTGCTGTTAATTTCAAAGTTGCATAGAAAAAATCGATTATATTTGATATTTTCTTCAGCAGAGGCAGAACGCAAAAAGGGATTTAGCACTAAAAAGTCCCTGGTTTCTTTCAATGCGTCAGAATGATGCCATGAATGCGTTAACGAGATCTGGAAGGCATTGTCAAGCAAAATGTGAGTGATATTGAAAGAAAAATCGGGACCGAATCAAAGACAGATCACAACAAAAAAGTCGCAACGCTGTCCACACGTCGCACCAATGTCTAAGACGTTGGTACAACTCTAAAATAACATTACGCACGCGTATTCTGCTCAGTCTAGGGATCACTTAATAAGATCTAATTTAGTGTTCCCTCCATCAATCAAGGGGTCTTTATTATGAGCGGTTCACCTCGGACAAAAAATGGTTTTCTCCAGTGACGGGCCAACATCCAGCATTGGTTCGTCATTGAATCAAGCTCAACCCTTTAACCGCCAAATTATTCAATTTGAATTTTCACCCACTTGAAGTTGTGTCTCGCTGACGCGATCCACAACTTCAAGTGAGTGAAAATTATGCAGATTTGACAAAATGGAGGTCAATTCTTTTCAAATCTTGCTGGTTGATTTTATCTTCAACATATTTAAAATGTGGTACTTTATGTGCTAATAAAAAAATGAAAACCCGAATATATGCCGCACCGGCGGTTAAAGGGTTAAAGCTAAATTCACATCTAGCAAATTTTGCGTTCCGCGCCTGCTGATGTTGATTCGCGTATGGAGTGTTCTTTGCTGCTCTCACACATATGCGTTCTCTCTTAGCGACGTTGGCAGAGTATCTGTAAGCGTTGAAACAAATTCGAACGTTCGCAGGTCATTATCCACCTCCTTACGAATATCGACCAATTCAGAAAATGCGGCTTTTAACACAATTTAGATGGGTGGTTGGACTCCTAGTTTCTGAAATAAATGCGGAGGCTGCTCTTGTTGTTCTACAGCGTGGAGAGGAGCAAGAAAGAAGAAGGAGAGAAAGAAAAAGATCATGTTGGGCGAAACACTGCCTATCACAAGAACGGCTGTTGCATCAGTCTCACTACTATAACCTTATATAGACACAGTGATAGATTTGTTCCGTATATAAATCGCAGCCCTGTCATCAAATATATTCGAATCATTCGTAAGAAAATGGCAAGGATTTGGCAACATTGGTATCATTGACATCATTCATAAGTGCATTTGTATCGTATGCAAGCCTATTTGTAGCACTCATATAAGATTCGCAAGGCATTCGTAGCATTTATTTGATATTATTCTTAAGCTCACTTGCAACATTCGCAACCTGTTAGCCATTCGCAATCGTAAGGCATTGTCGTAGGCAAACATTCGCAGTGCATACATGTGAGAGCACTACAAGGTTAAAAACATGCATTTTCATGTTCATCGGGCGTAGCGCATTGGCTCACCATCTCGCGTTAGAGGAGTTAAAAGCCAGACTACGTCAGCATCCCAGGAAGCACGAGACGTTGACACAAAGTTGTATAAATGTTGGGTCTGTGTCTCAGAGAGCTGCCCGATATTTAAATAACAATGGGTCGATGTTTCGTAAGTGCTGCAAGGCTTATCTTTCAAGCGCGTTGACTGGTTATAAAATCCAAAAGGCGCCATTGAAATAAATTAAATATTATTCTGCTGTACTCTAACCAATGAACGGGTTTCATTTATAATCACGTTACCTTCAATATATTATAGTAGGTGATTTTATTTGCAAGTCAAACAATATTTTTAGATTATAAGCACCAGAAGTTCCCCTGTGATATCAAATGAAATGAAATGAATTGTGTTTTGTGCACACATAGGCTAAACTGGGCCAATAGAACCTCCTGAGGTTGGTGAGATGGATGAGATGACACTGCCCTCCAGACACATGATTCGAAATTCGAGCCCTGGTGTGCTGAGGCTGAGCACGCTACCTCTCGGTGACGGACGCTCCTCACAATACTGAATCACCTATGGTATCACCGTAACTTAATAAATGAGCTTGATTACACAGCCTTTGTGCAGGCAAATGTCTTAATTAGGGATTATTACTTCTACACCATACACTGAATCCAAATCCCCTTGTTGCAGTGCGAACCTCGCTTTGATATAACTACGTGTCGCAGCAATATCTGATCAACGTTGCTGCAACGCTGGCGTGGCGTGTGGCAGCGTTTAATTCAGCATTCAGTGTCAGCTTAGAAGATAAAATAAATCCTGCGAAACCATATAATTCGTAATATTCAGCCAGCATCTGTAGCGTTGGGCCAACAAAAAAACAGAAATTAAGTTATATGTCTATACAAAATGATAATTCCAACCATCCAACATTGTATCCGTGTTGTCCCGGCGTCGGAAACGCCGGGCCAACACGGATACAGCGCTGGATTAAGATGATGTGTTTGCGGAGAGCGATCTTGTGATCTTGTCACAACAAAACCTTATCCGCGGCTGACTTGAGACCCCCTGCGGCGCCTCCCCACACCTCCCGTAGCTCAGAGCGAGGCGCGCGCGCTTATTTCCTCCGCGGAAATGTTACCGTCAGATGAGGGGCGAGGACGTGCGCCGGTTATTTGCCGGGGGAATCAATGCGCGCTCCGCACCAAATTACATTTAGTTGCGGTTCCCGGTGAATGGCGAATCTGGGATCTGGCTGAATAAGAGGACGCATAATAAAGGCAATAGCTCCGCCAGCGACATTCCGAGTCCTACAGACCTGTAAAAGTACATCATCTCACACTTTAAACATTGAAATATCCATTTGATCAAATGCCCCAGGACGAATTTGGCAAGGGTGTAATGTATACGCGGTGAATGCCGGCCACCTCCGTGTAGCCTATGCGTATTATACGTATTATATCGCATCCATACCTCTCTGTGTTGAAACAGCTCTCTGTGGAAAATCCCGGACGCATGCGGTGAACGACCCTAGAGGCGACGAGTTTCTGACCGGGATGCGTATAATTATATATATATATATATATATATATACGGTATATACACATACAATACATACACAAACGTCCTTTAACCCGTACAGCGCCACAATATCTTTGTATAAACTATAGGTTTTTTCGCTTTAGAATAATCATAAATTTCGCTTCGTTTCAATATCTATTTCATGGGACTAGGGCATTTATACATATTTACCCTTTCAGTGCGGGGACTGGCTTTATACGTCAGACTTTGACGTCAACGACGGTCCCCGCAGTGAAAGGGTTAAGGAGTGGAATGTCTACAGATGCCAGTATGTGAAGTCCAGAATTCTATTTTTGATTTCCTCCTTTTCCAGAAAAGAACATGTCAAATGAATAAGGTGTTCACACCTTATTCATTGAACGAGTTTGTATTTTCCCATAGCGCACTCAAATGAGCCCCGCTTGCATATCATCGTGATCATTTTGCGGCCCAAGTATTCTATTATACCCCGTAATATAAATAAGAACTGAATTACAGCGGTACATGGCCGATCTCGTCATGTGACATGCTGAGCTACTCTTCGATTGGTCGGGGTAGAATACTAGACTTGGTCCAGAAAACCATGGTTTGTCATCAATAATCTAAAAATGATTTTGCTGTGATATTATGTTTTCTTTCGGAACAAAAAGGAAGAAAATCATACACACAACTGGTTGATTTTGATTGTGTCAGTGAATATGCCTACATACAAAGAGAAAAAATAAAAGTTTGCAAATGTTAAGTGTATAATATTATCATTTGTCCGAAACAAAAATTGTTGAATGGAAAATATTGAGTGAATATTGCATTTCGTCGCTTTCTGGACAATAATGACATATTCGCTACAGAAAGAAGCCCGAAATCTTGACTATGACCTATGCTATTAGAAAATGCTGAAACTACAGCGACATAAAACCTGTTTGAACGCTTTCATTCAGTTAATATATAAATTAGGGGGTGAAATACCATACGTAGGCCGATTTTCTTATGCTTGATAAATGTCGCATTACGCCTGATGTTGGGGTGTCACGTGAAATATTGTAAGCTGTTCATAAAGAATCCTACTATATCTAGCCACTATAAATGGACTTGGAGTAAAACTGTTATCTCGGTTTCAGATTTCCGTCTTGTTTCCGCACTGTTACAGAACGGAAGTATATGTCTTATTTTGCTCGCACACCTTTGCGATCTGTCACTTTTCAGATATAGACATTACACATCACTTGTATAATATTCAGGACACACATATAGAGTCGCGGATTATCTGGATATAGTCCGCAGATGCCGGATTCAGACTTGGTAACTTTGCGATGACACTAGCTGTCACACCTGGTGCACGGCATGACGATGTGTCATTTGACAGACACATCAGATTTACACGCATACATAATATATTATTACGGAACCCACCCGCTGACATACATTTCCAGCCATATTGTTTTACACCATTTCTGCTTAGTTAGACCTATGAATGACGTCATACCACTGGATCACATATCATAATATTTAGCATACAATAACGCAATTTACAGGTTCCATGAAATAAATATCGTTTTATTCTCTGCAACTATATACGACAGGATTATACGATTATACGATATAGTTTTTGTGATTATAGATGGATATCTCTCTTAACCTTTTCACTACCATACATGACGGAAATTTCCGTCGTCATTCGTCAATGAACGTAACCATAAAATGACACAAATTTTCGTCAAATATATACTACATTTATGTATTTTTCGTCATTTGGAGCTGGAAATTGCGTTAGCAATTCCAGCTTCAAATGACGAAAAATAGAACTCCTACACCAGTATATCGGGATCCTGGCATGCACTCCGGCCTGGAAGTCAAATGGTTAACACCTGCTACATAATGTAGATGTGCATACTTCTCATTCACAAGTATATAAATAAGGTATCCCGGATATATATATTAGGTGTACTCTCTTACAAAAAGACTGATGCTGTTTTTTTTAAAAGTAGATGTGTTCAAATACTTCTGTGACGTTTGCGACGCTGGTCCAACATCAAAGATAAAATGGGTGAACATCTCGTGTTTCGTTGGTTTCTGTCAGCATTACATATCCTGATGACATCGCGTCAGAGTGCGTGGAGTAGTGGTTTCTTGGTTCATGGACAGATGATAGAATGGTGTAGAGCTCAAAAGTGTTCAAAGGGTAGGGTAAAACATTCCTGTTATATCCTGCGGATATTATTTAAAAGAAGTACACATTCCAATACATATCTACTGTGTAATATCACCAAATACTAATCGCTAATTTTGTCACCTAGTTTGTATGATATTTTTTAATAAGATATCGATAAACAACATGAAGAAGTCCCGTTAATTGCGTATCAAAGTTCAATTGAATTATTTATCGTCCATTCAGTTTACAATTAATTTGATTTTTCTTATTTATTTACATTTCCTATTCTGATTGAGCAACACTTACAACATGTTACTTATATAGTAAATCAGATATGTAATTGTGTAGGATTATTACCAGATATTATATGATACGTTTAATAGCGGCCACCCGGGTCCATGTACCCATCTCACCCTGGCAGTACCCGCTGAGAAGATAATGCACTGTAATTACCCATTTCTCACATCATTATACATAGGAAACACCAAACATTAGGTCTACGCTGGCTCAATGCTGGGCCAGCGTCGCAGACGCTGACGCAACATTCAGCCAGCGTGGACTCAATGTTTGTTGTTTCTGGATGCGGAAAAGAAATGTTTTCCCAAAGTAAAAATCGATTCATAAAATGGTGTGCGTATTCCGAAGATATATACTACATTCCTCAGCAAGCGTTTGCACATATTACATCAATTTCGTTCCTAATTATTAATCTCCCACTGCCATTTAAAATAAAATGTGACATTGATTACTCTATTGTGTGTGGAAGAAACAATTACTGTCACATTTCATGTCATTGGTGGACTGCGAGCTACCCAGAATGGAACATTCACAATAATTATTATTGAAAAAACAATGTTCTCACTTTGAAATGGAAAGGTAACGGAAAGGTTAATCTGCCATGATCTGCTGTTGGTATCTCAAGGGTCATTGCTGTCGTCACTTTTCCTCTCAAGTAGACATCGCCGCTGAGGAGGAGGGGGTGGGGAAGGCGGATTCGATGCCGTAATCGCAATGACTTCATGGCTAATCCTGTTAATCTGGGTTTCAGGTGTTGCGCCCGTTGCTCTGTACAGACAGGTTGACATAGTGTGGTCAGGGGCTCAGGGCCCGTATCCGGTATAGGAATACAAGTTACGATATATCGTCGCCTCAGAGCTAAAGGATCCTATCTGACACTCGCTAGAGTGGCAGATAGGATCCTTTAGCTCTGAGACGACGATATTAACTTGCTGTTGTACAAGAATACAGACCGCCTTGCTAAATGTACATCTCTATTATTTCGTGCTGCCTTACTGCCTTTTCGCTTTCCTAACAGTAATATGCAATTTGAGTTCAGCATATCTGATGTTAAGCCAATTACGGAATTAAAGGCCCAGGTCAAAACGTTTATCTTGAATTAATATTTACTTTAGTTTGGAATATATCTCTGAATCCTTCAAAACTTACAGAAATAATGTTTTATTTTACTTTTAGTTACAAGATGTGGATTTACCCTGGTGGTGGATAGCTTAGCTCACAACCCATCACATAACTTATATAGCTTAACTCACAGCCCAGCCATAACCTAAATAACTTAACCCACAACACGCCACATAACTTATATAGTTTAACCCACAACCCACTACATGACTTATAAAGCTTACCCCACATCCCACCACATAACTTATATAGTTTAACCCACAACACGCCACATAACTTATATAGTTTAACCCACAACCCACTACAAGACTTATATAGCTTACCCAACATCCCACCACATAACTTATATAGTTTAACCCACAACCCACTACATGACTTATAAAGCTTACTCCACATCCCACCACATAACTTATATAGTTTAACCCACAACCCACTACATGACTCATAAAGCTTAACCCACATCCCACCACATAACTTATATAGTTTAACCCACAACCCACTACATGACTTATAAAGCTTACTCCACATCCCACCACATAACTTATATAGTTTAACCCACAACACGCCACATAACTTATATAGTTTAACCCACTACCCACTACATGACTTATAAAGCTTACTCCACATCCCACCACATAACTTATATAGTTTAACCCACAACCCACTACATGACTCATAAAGCTTACCCCACATCCCACCACATAACTTATATAGTTTAACCGACAACCCACCACATAACTTATATAGTTTAACCCACAACCCACTACAAGACTTATAAAGCTTACCCAACATCCCACCACATAACTTATATAGTTTAACCCACAACCCACTACATGACTTATACAGCTTACCCCACATCCCACCACATAACTTATATAGTTTAACCCACAACCCACTACATGACTTATAAAGCTTACTCCACATCCCACCACATAGCTTATATAGTTTAACCCACAACCCACTACATGACTTATAAAGCTTACTCCACATCCCACCACATAACTTATATAGTTTAACCCACAACCCACTACATGACTCATAAAGCTTACCCCACATCCCACCACTTAACTTATATAGCTTAACCGACAACCCACCACATAACTTATATAGTTTAACCCACAACCCACTACAAGACTTATAAAGCTTACCCAACATCCCACCACATAACTTATATAGTTTAACCCACAACCCACTACATGATTTATAAAGCTTACCCCACATCCCACCACATAACTTATATAGTTTAACCCACAACCCACTACATGATTTATAAAGCTTACCCCACATCCCACCACATAACTTATATAGTTTAACCCACAACCCACTACATGATTTATAAAGCTTAACCCACATCCCACCACATAACTTATATAGTTTAACTCACAACCCACTACATGACTTTTAAAGCTTACCCCACATCCCACCACAAAACTTATATAGTTTAACCCACAACCCACTATATGACTCATAAAGCTTACGCCACAGCCCACCACATAACTTATATAGTTTAACCCACAACCCACTACATGACTCATACAGCTTACCCCACATCCCACCACATAACTTATATAGTTTAACCCACAACCCACTACATGACTCATACAGCTTAGCCCACATCCCACCACAAAACTTATATAGTTTAACCCACATCCCACCACATAACTTATATAGTTTAACCCACATCCCACCACATAACTTATATAGTTTAACCCACATCCCACCACATAACTTATATAGTTTAACCCACATCCCACCACATAACTTATATAGTTTAACCCACATCCCACCACATAACTTAAATAGCTCAACCTACATCCCATTGCAAACTTAAAATCTAGTTAGATGGGCCTCATGCATACCCCTAACGAAGATCAACTTCATTGTTGCTGGGTACGTTGTTCTCTCTTGTTTTTGTCTTACAGAGGTGGTACATGATTGTCTTCGGTATTAACGATTGTCATGCTGAATGTTTTGTTAAAATTGTTCATCCATTAAATTTGGAATTGCTGATGCAATTTCCAGCTACAAATGATGAAAAATATATCTATTTCTGAAAAGCGAAGATTTCCAAAATAAAATGTATTGATTCACTGACTTAAGTCATTTTGATTGGTGTGAAATTCCCTTGAAAACGTATATGGCCTATTCGATCCAGGAAACAAGGGTAAAAATAGAAATGATGAAATTGAGACAACTTTTCATGCGCTATTAAGTCAACTATCGTCCACATATAAATTTTGACTGCCTTTCAGCATGCAACGGAATACCCTGTTTGAATACGCCCCTGAAAAAAGCCTTGTTATTAGTGGGATTATCAGAGTACACGCGTCACTACAGACGACTCTCACCAGCTCCTGCTGGGGTGTCAGGGGATTCCAGGGCTATCCCGCTGTGACGTCATTGTCTGGGGATCCCCGTACTGAGCAGGTCTGAGCAGGGTGGCGGGCTTCTGTGTGGACCAGATCAGTCGGGATCAAAGATCATCCCGACCTGTAAATACACCGCACCTTAACCCCTTACCGCCGGTGCCGCATATATTTTATTAGCACATTGAGTACCACAATTTAAATATGTTGAAGATAAAATGTGACACAAACCAGCAAGATTTGAAAAGAGTTGACCTCCATGTTGTCAATCTGAATAATTTTAACTCAGTTGAAGTTGTGGATCGCGTCAGCGAGACACAACTTCAAGTGGGTGAAAATTCAAATTGAATAATTTGGCTGTTAAAGGGTTAACCCTTATACCGCCGTGATTCTATAATTATACACGTCTATAAACAAAGTTCAAACCAAATAAAAATGGATAAAACAGTTTGTGGTAGATCCCCAGTAAAACAAATTATGCAATTTAGGGGACGTCTAGTTTTGTATATAAATATATGTGTTTTCGTCATTTGAAGCTGTGAATTGCTTCAGCATTTCCAGGTTCAAATGAATGAAACATAAAAAAATAAACGAGATTGACTCAGCAACACAAGGGTTAACTAGCAATATCATTGACAATATCAATACCCTGACATTATTAACCCTCCAAACATCAAGGTTTTTGTACTCTTTTCAATTCCAATCTAAATCATTGTGAAAATGTGTAAAATGGCATATGCCGTCTTATATTATATACATTATGTATTATGAATGCTACATTGGAGATTAATGCGATAAGTATGCCTAAACTATTGTTCATCCGGGCAACATGTTTGTATTTACCTTATACAGTAATATGAAGGGTAAGGCAGAGATGTATTGCTACTTATTTGTTCCATGGTGAACAATATATAATATATTTGTATTTTTTAAATCACATTTTAACCCTTTAACCGCAAAATTCTACCTTTCGATCACGTAGACTATCCACAATAGTGGACTAGAAAGAGTGGGCAATGAACCCCGAACGCTGCGGGACATGTCATAGCGCTAGCAAATATTTATGATAATGAATACATGTGCTAAGAAAGAATACATAATTAAAGCATGACCAAAATGTAAAATGTGACATCATCAATACTCTCATCAGTTGCGGATTCAAGGGGGCGCAGAGGGGGGGGGGAGAGGGACTATTTTTGACAATTTCTTTAAAATGAATTGACAAACATGGGTCACAATATCATGGTCCCAAACCCCGACGCCCCGTTCATCAGGTACACCCCTATTTATAACTCTTGAATTGTCAAGTAATCTAATTTAATATTACTCACCTGAATTTCTGTCTCGCTAACGTCATCTTCCAGTGAATAAGCATTATTTATTTTGCTAAACCATTACAACAGTACTATATAAAATGTTATTAAAAGCGATTAGAGTTGTCACACAAATTCAATGCAAATCTAAAACGCTAAACGCTAAACATGTCCATCACACTGTACTATAATACAAGGATTAATCTTTACATATGGACATTTTGACCTATCAGTTTCTCTTCCCTGCCTGGATAGGTCAAACACCTAGCTCCTGAGGTCATACTGTGAAGGTCAGCAAAGGTCACGACCTTACATGAAGCCCGGATGATGTTCCAGAGAGAGAGACAAAGGTAAACAATCACAGTTCTATCCCAGCAAACACGGGACATTGCCCATGTGCTGGTTCAATGATGGGCCAGCGTCGCAGACGATGGGCCAACATTGAACCAACACATGCTCAATGTGCTGTGCTTGCTGCTGGCTGCTGGCATTCACTGCCTACTTGATGTTGTGTTGAGGTCTATGGTCCCTGCAGATTCAGAGCAGACGAGACAAGTGGAAATATAATACAATCGTTTTTTTAACTGTCTATATTTCAATACCTACACCAACCGAACGTCTACGGCTGCCCTTTAAACGTTCAGTTGGTGTAGTTCTCATCTGTGGCATTTAATCTCAATTTCAAATTAAGGTTATATTAAATTTTCCCTGAAATAGAACCTGTATAATTTCCAATCTATTACAATCACGTTCATCATTAACTTACATTCTCTGCTTATTTTGTATTCCGTTCTGGTGTATGGCATGTAGGTTTTAATGCAGCTGATAAAACAATTTGCTATTATATAGGGAAACTATCTATCTGTCTGTGTACTATTCTGAAACCAGTGTTATAAGATGTTTGGGGCATTCATTTGAGCTTGGAATTTCTAACACCAGTTTAAACTCATTTGCAGCATAAATATTCGTGTAAGATGTCGAAAAACTATCTATCAAACAATAGTTAAAATGGCGTCTGAGCGATGAAAAGGTAGTGTATATTCTCACCACGCCCTTCAACAAACAGCGGCCTCTGGTGAGTAGAACACTGGTTCGTGTGCAACTCACTAGACGGCTCATCAGGGTTTTTGTTGGCAGGGCCCGCTAGGCAAACACTTCCCCGCGGGGCGGTTGCCACGGCTACCGGGGGGTATGTTAGTACGGCTGGGCTGGTGTTTGGGCTGGTCACCAGGGGGCGTATAGTTGTGAGTTAGGGTGTTGTTTTCGCTGGCTTGACCCCCTGTATCTCTCGGCATCTTAGACGATGATACCTTCATGTAGGTCAATATGGACCAGGGACGGTGACCTCAACGCGACCAACCTAGATCTTAGCCACGTGATTGGTCGAGACGGATATCTCGACCAATCACATGCCCAACATTCGAGTCAATCTCTTTGACAATATCGGAGCAGATGAAGATGGTCTTACTTAGGCAGCACACTTTAAAAAAATGATCAGTGAAAAAGGTGCTGAAAATATTGCTGAAAATATACATTAGAAGAGCGGATAAACGAACATTAGTAGATTCGAAATGTCTATATCTCGTGAGCAAGATGGCTCGTCGATTTCCGAGTTCCGATTTCCGACTCGCGAAATCGGAATTCAGCTTTCCAAATTCCACCTCAGAGTTTCGTTCTACCAGATTAAAAACTCGAATTACAATCTTTGACTTCTGATTTTTTAGAGTCGAAATTCAACTTTGTAGGTTTAGCTTCGGACATTTAACTGCGTGGTCCAAGATCTGAAATACTATTCCTGATTAACTTTTGAACTTCTTGCTCAAAAAAAAACTATATATAAACTATATATAAACTATATATAAGGGGGTCAAAACTTGGCAGTCGGAAATCGAAATTCAGTTGAAAAGATTATTCCGAACTGGATGACAAATGGAAGTCTCAAAAAAGGTGTGCAAACTGGATGACTCGATTTCAGAACTCGGAAGTCACTCACTCACTCACTCACTCACTCACTCACTCACTCACTCACTCACTCACTCACTCACTCACTCACTCACTCACTCACTCACTCACTCACTCACTCACTCACTCACTCACTCACTCACTCACTCACTCACTCACTCACTCACTCACTCACTCACTCACTCACTCACTCACTCACTCACTCACTCACTCACTCACTCACTCACTCACTCACTCACTCACTCACTCACTCACTCACTCACTCACTCACTCACTCACTCACTCACTCACTCACTCACTCACTCACTCACTCACTCACTCACTCACTCACTCACTCACTCACTCACTCACTCACTCACCCACTATACTTCACACACCACTAAATCTAAAGGTAGGAGTACATTTTGGAAGCGATTACATGGACTAAATTTGGTCATTATTTAAATACTTGTACGCTATCTCACAGAAATAACATGTAATTGGTTGTAAATTGATAAAATAGTACTTCCCAATTATGTGGTAGACAATAGGTCGGAAGTTATCGGCCGATGTGTCGAAGTCTACGGGCAACCAATCAAAGATCATATCTGCTGACCACGTAACAAATTCAGCTGTGAATTGCAAAGTCAACAGGCAGTAACCGCTCACAGGCTATACTCCAAAATAAAGCTGGAATTGTTGCTTTAAAATACGCACATGACGACCTTTGCCTTTGTTATTCCCCATTATCCCAAGAGTGAAAAGGTTTTTTGCTATTGTTCTGTTTGATCCAACCCCAGCTCTGATTTACTGTTCTAATTGTTTGAGTTTTGGTTGAGGTATTCTTTGGTTGAGAGAGGAAAGCTGATAAGGTCAAATACAGATGGTCGTTATACATGTTTCACATGTTATAAGAATGTATAGTACAAAGTTTTTTTAATTTGTCCTTACGACCAGGATCTTTAGAGAGGAGAATGTTAATTTGAAACGACAAGTGCAGGTCTGTCATTATATGTGTGGACGTCATGGAGAGAGGATGTGGAGGGGAATATGGAAGTCTCGAGAAAGGTGTGCAAATCTGACAGGACAACAATAGAAAGAGCATCTTAAAACCATCACTTATATGGAAGCACTATTCAACAAGCAGAACAGGTGTATTCAACTGGGCTCGTGTAATATATAATAGAATGACAAATATGGAATGGTTAGCAGCAGCATGTTTTCTTGTATGCGAATTTTATCACATGGAATGTAGATATGAAAACTAGCGTATTCCCAGTAAACACAAAACATTTTAAAACATTTGTATAACATCTATACAATGTTGGTCCAACGTCGAAGACATCGGGCCGACATTGTATAAATGTTATACACATGTTTTGTGTTTGCTGGGTTATTCGATTATATTTAAATTTATATATTTGTATTATATATCCCCTTAGTGACATTTTCTCATTGTATGTATTGTTTCACATCAACACCCGAAAATGCAGATTTGTCTTTAGTAACAAAAAAATGGGAATGTTCAGGCTAGATGTATGCCTGCTATTTCTAAAGCCATTCTCTAAATCCGTCTGACTATGGAGTGTCGTAAGATGGAGAGGGTACTAATCAATCCGTACATCACTATAGCTGTGCTCTGGGGCGCAGTAG
>OZ024916.1:20673590-20686090 GCA_964017125.1 Flabesymbios commensalis | reverse complement strand
TCGGTGTCAGCGTCTTATAAAAATGGCAAGGTTGTTTAATGATTTGGTGTATGAGGCTCAAAACGATTTTTTAAATATGTATGAGGCAAAAGTTCACTTCTAAGTGATCCATATGTAAACTATAATTACTAATAAAGTGTACCTCAAATTTGACATATTTGACATATTTGTGCAGGTTTGAGAGACGCCCACTTGCCTTGATCTTTACTTATTTTCTTCGCTGTGTAATTTTACTGTATCTGTATTGGTTGACTGAAGTAATAAGATATATATTATTTGATCTCCTTGCCCACGTAATGGGTGCAAACATCTGCTAAACACAAGTTCTCTGCTGTTTAGCTTCGATTGTTTAGCTTTACTTTGCAGTCTAGTAAGATATATACACTTTTTAATGAGACATATTGAATAATTTTGTGTCGATGGAATAGCAGATGATCGGATCTAATTCTCCCATATCCCATCTTTATCGTATGTTAGACGTTTCAAAATTATTCCAGATATACAAAAAAAAAGAACAAATAATTATATACATTATATTAACATATCTAAGGGATAGAAGTAATATTACATAATTATACCACATTTCCAATTTAAATATAGAAAACGAACAGACATTTTAATCGAGACAATTTAATCTACTTGGTCTGGTAATTAATTGTACAAATGTAGGCTTATCAGATATGTACAGCATGTTTGATAGCAAGTTAAAAGTATAATTTTTTGGCAGCGATATATCGACCTTAAAAATCACAGCTTTCGTGCTCAATTGTATTAATATTACAGGAAGATCAGAATGATTGGGATGGCTCATATAATGTATTCTTGAAGTCGATACGAACGTGATGCATCAATGAGACAATGAGTCTTATCGGGTCAATTGTGATTTTTTTATCGTCTTAGGGGGTGGGGGAGGTGGTTTGCTGTAGCAGATTACTGCAATGTGAGTATTTGTATTTATAAAAACTAGTAACCAGTTTAAATGTTATTTTTTTTCTACCTTCAACATATAATTTAAAATAGGTATAGGTAAATCCGCATAGTTTTGCCAAACAAAGCAACTGCGATTTGGCTCTTCTATTGCATGATTTCCTTAATTTCTCCATTTGTTTACACGAATTATATTTGTCAAATTGACGATCAACACGTCGTGTCTACGATAACAAGTCAGGATTGGACAGTGGTTAAAACAAAACTGCGCGCTTGGAAAGCCAGAGATCCCGGGTTCGTCCCCGCTCTGGCATTCAAGTTTCAAAGAACTATGATAATTATGCTCTGTCGAACCATAGAGCTAGTAACTCTATGGTCGAACATACACATCTCCAATTCAACGCAACATGGACACATCTGTGCGCCAATAAATATGTTTAGTGAGACCTCTGCACAGGTTAATCGTGTACGCTGACAATGCACGTTTGGGCTAGGCTAGAATTCCATATCCACGGAATGCGGCTTGTGGCATCCTTGGGTCGTGGGCGGTGGACAGTATGCGGCGTGCGAATGCAGGATCAACACGTGCTATTTTGCAATTAGACTCCTCAAAAACGCAGTTCGCATGCCACACTGATCACTAACTACACGGACCGTCCATGGTAGCCCGATGTAAATTTGCAGACATTAATATGTAATCGCACACACTCATTTACGGCGCATGTCATTTTTGTCGCATGCTGCATCTCGCATTCCCTGTGTAGTAGCGCGAAGCGCCTGGCCCTGTGCGAAATAAACGTCGAAAATTAACATTTCAACCTTAACTCGACGAGGCCTCCATTACCGTTCTCTCAAAAAATTACAATGTGCGATGGCCCCTCATACACGCGGCGTCGTGGGTTTAATGTGCTACGCTGGTACAACATTAAGCCACAATCGTGTCAGCATCTCGTAACTTGATGCTCATCTGGTAGCTTAAATAAATTTGCATCGCTAGCTTAACATGAATTATATAAACATGTTTCTATCATTTATAGATTAGCCCACACCTAGCCAACTCAATTCAGCCGTCGTATTAGTCAGGGCCCGTATTCTCGTACAAGTTACGATACATCGTAGGCTTCTGATTGGTCGAGACGGCCGTCTCGACCAATCAGAAGCCTACGATGTATCGTAACTTGTAAGAGAATATGGGCCCTGAGCTAGACTCAAATACATTGTTTAGCGTCGAAGTTGAGCACATTGTGGTGACCAATGTACGCTCAGATCAACAGTTTCATGACAATGATAAATTGTCACCTATAAAGAAATGGTGTTAAATCACCACATACAAGACATTCAAATGAGATACAAGTCTGTTATTATCAACTGATATATATAATTTATTAGTAATCAATCAAGAACGGCTTAATTCATTGCGCAATAGATCAGTCGCGTTATATTAGGAAAATTCGGTGCACAGCTTTTCGAATGCTAACTATTACATATTCAGGCTTACCAAGGATGTTAAAACCCTTGGGCTTACAGAGACTATCGTATTACACATTCATGCATTATTGCTACAACCACAGTAACATTCACTGTGAAAAATGTGATGAAAATAAGCAATTAAATTTAACATGTTTGACAGTCTAAGGTTTAGTGGCTGGACATCACCGTACTTTTACCAGATATCAGACATTATGTAGATGATTTCTGCATCTATATACATCAAAACAATAAACACTAACTAGGCTGATAAAATAAGAAGAGTGAAGACACTGTTACTAAAAATTATGAGAATGACAGTGTTTCAAATTGTGAATCTGTTTGGCTTTTGACAGAGCCGCACACGCCTTGATCCTGACTGCGACCACGCAAATGGTAAATAGTCCGGCCGCCATGGTGGTATACCTGGACTGGCCAGACCCCCTGTTAGAAAATTCCGGAGGGTGTAGAGCTGTCACCCTTAGGCAATTTTGATTGTTCACGTTTTTTTTTCAAAATGAATGCCAAGAGCGAGATTGGAAATATTACTTTTTCACTTTTTGACTTGCACATATGTATAATTTAAAACTAAGTTGACCACGAAAAACTCATTTCCAGTATTATTTTTTAACTTAGAAGTCGCCGTCGTGCATAAATCGAAGATGGCCGCCACTACTCAACCACTAAAGTACATTTCTAAACAGAAACAAGTGTGAAACTACGTTGCTGGCCAAACGTTTTCTATGAATTTATTTTGTACGTGGATTAAGCGAGATCATTTATAATAATAAATATGAAAGCATGATCAAAGCAAAAACGTAATAACAGCAATAATATTAGTAGAAAAATATTGACTGCAGCAACGACATAAATGAGGTACATAGGTAGGGCTATATAAAATATAATTACCACTAATCTATAATGACTGTTTATATAATTATGCTGACCGTTCGTAAAGCAAACAGGTCTTTAGAGGCATCCAAAATATTTAAGTTTGTTTTGAATTTGAATTGTTAGATTGCCATCCATATTCTGAAGACCATGTTCCAGTTTTGCGCAAAATTGTAGGCTTAACGACCATGTTTATACGTACTTGGTTTTAACTAGTACTATGCCTTCAAATGTGAAATTTTTTGTAATGTCAGTAAGTAGGTTTATAAAGTTGTATACCGATACCAGGTACCGTACCTGTACCTAAACATGCTTCTAATGATACTAAATGTGAATTGTCAATATAGCTGTGGCAGCCATTTGGATTTATGCCCGAATTAAGCTTTTGAATAAAACATAATGCCGGAAATGAGTTTTTCGTGTTTAATTTACTAGGAAAAGTGGGATTATACATATTTCTAGGGCAACAAGTTAAATAGTCACATTTCCACTGTGGCTATTTGCGGCCACTTTGAAAAAACGTGAATAACTAAAATTGGCCAAAGGTGACACCTTCGCACCCGCTGGATTCTTTAAGTAGGGAGTCGATACAACAATATTCTGCAAGAAAAAACTATTTAGGCCTACTCCATGTCCAGGTTAGAGCAAGATAATAGCTTGCCGGACTAAAAGGCGAGACGACACAATGACACTGGTACCACCTGACGAGCTGACGAGAAATATCAGTTGTGTTTTTTTAGTAATGTCGGTCTCGGTGGCGTAATATCCTCTTAGTATTTATTAGTTATTAAACCCTATTCCTGGTGAACAATTGAATCGTTGGCGTTACCGATATTCAATCGACCCGTATGTATTATGAGTTTTGGCTCATATAGCAAGGAATACATGCATGTCAGGATATATAATTGATTATAAAGGTACATTTGGTCTCGTGTTTTCTTTACTGGTGGCACCGCGATAAGGTCACATTAAGGTGATATGTCATGAAAGTATTTGAAGTTATAAAAAAACAATCTAATTGAGCATTCTAAAAAGCGGACAACATAAATTGAAAATCTACAGACTTGCCTACACCACAGATGTGTTTGTAATTGTTTTTTCTTTTACTTTGTGACAAATTGACCTTAATATATGACCTTAACATGACATTGATTTGTCATTGGGGCGGTACCACAATGAAGCCACGATAACAACGGGAACCACATGGAGGAGGTTTAACACGAGATGATTGACCCTTTAACCGTCGGTGTCGCATATATTCGGGTTTTCATTTTTTATTAACACATTAAGTACCACCTTTTGAACATGTTGAAGATAAAATGGGACATCAATCAGCAATATTTGAAAACAGTTGACCTCCATTTTGTCAAATCTGAATAATTTTCACTCACTTGAAGTTGTGGATCGCGTCAGCGAGACACAACGTCAAGTGGGTGAAATTTCAGATTGAATAATTTAGCGGTTAAAGGGTCAATTAAAACATTAAATGATGGACATATTTTTGGTAACACTGGGTTAATAGATTGAGTGACTAAGTGAATGATCCAGGTATTTGAATGTCATCAGGGATAATCAAAAAAATAGAAATTAGGTTGAATGCTTAAACAAGAAATTGAATGACCGCGATCGCAAAATTGAGATACAGTGATGAAAAACACACATAAAAACATAGCCTGACTTTTTTTGGGAGATTGGCAAGTTGAAGCAACAATTTAGTTACTTAGCATACATTATCGCTTCAGGGTATCAATTTATGGTAAGGGTGATAATTTAAAAAATAAGAAATAAACTGAAACTGGTACATTTGAAAAAAAACAGTTAGAGAAGTGTTAAACACATATACGGAGTAAACATCAACCATCAACCCGAAGTGGAAATGACTACCGAATGTCTTCACTGCTCATGCGCACTAGGGGTATATAGTTCTAGGCAGATTCGCCAGAAGGCACTGGTGACAACAATGGTCTAATAAACCAAGTTAAAAAGATCCTCCTCGCTCGACATATGTGGACAACGCTGGCTTGATAACGGATCAACGTCTAATACGTTGTCCCATCGTTAAACCAACGTTGCATCAACATTTTCAGTTGCCAGGACTACGGGGACATCCCATCTAACACGAAGCGCTTACCCACTGTATGTTTGATGTTGGCACAGCGTCTGTCACGCTGGGCCAACGTCAAACAAACAGTTAGTGAGTTGACGTGTGGAGTTAGCTGGGATTTAATACCACGTGTTTCCGGTTAGTGTCACAGCGCACCCTAGCGAGTGATACATCATCTCGTGGACAATTTGCTGGACTTTTTACATATTTTTCTCTCCTAATTACCCGGCCACGCCTCGCATACATAGTATTTACAACGCCATATGTCAACCCTAGCTGTCCTGTGGCTGTCTCTACAAATACAAAAATCAGAGGCAGGTTTCACATTTTTTATTTTTTAAATTATCATTTCATCAAGGAGATTTTCTATATCGACGTATGTGCTATCTGCAAATCCTTTTGATATCTTTGTACCAGTATCGTTAAATTTAATTGTCCTTGCAGTGATAATTCATAGTAGTAAAATTAATGTGTTTGGTCCATATGTTACTATTGGTAATTTAATGTATTATATTAATTCAACCTTGGTACGATGAGTACAAGGACTTAGATATTGCAATAAAATGTTTTCAATTAAATGAAGCCTGCTTTAATAATAATGTCCAGGTTTTGTTGACACTGGGTCTGTTAGATATTGCTATTATACATAATTCATCAATTAGTTAACCCTTTAGGCGCTAAACACAACTATAATCGTGTGTGTGTTTAATTAGCAGATTAAATCACAGTTAATGGGAATGAAATAAGTGTTCAAAGCGACACAATCATGCATGTCCAAAATAAGTAATACGGGAATTTCGTCTTTATATCTCGTTTAACTGGTAAATGCGCAACACAAAAACAAAAACAAAATGCAGTTCTAGTCTATGGACATGTTCACATCATATAGTTATATTTAGAAGCAAAAATAAAATTACAGATTTGTTGATGATTTTAGCCTGATTATGTCGCTTTAAACATCAAGATTTGCAAATGTTTGCCGTCACCCACTTGAAGTTGTGGGTCGCGGAAGCGAGACACAACTTCAAGTGGGTGTAATTTTATATAGATTATTTAGCGGAAAACAGCTTAAAAATGAATGTTACATATATTTTAGAACACCATTATTTCCTAAAATAACGCTATACATCTATACGTAATATCATTTTTTATGCACATAAAAATAAAATTAAAGATATGAATTGTCAGCAATTTCAAAGTATGAACGGCAATACTATAAATACATATGTTAACCCTTTAACCGCCAAATTATTGAATTTGAATTTTCACTCACTTAAAGTTGTGTCTCGCTGACGCGATCCACAACTTCAAGTGAGTATTCAGATTTGACAAGATGGAGGTCAACTGTTTTCAAATATTGCTGATTGATGTCACATTTTATCTTCACCATGTTTAAAAGGTGGTACTTAATGTGATAATAAAAATGAAAACCCGAATATATACGGCACCGGCGGTTAAAGAGTTAAGTGGGTTACAATTTAAATAGATAACTTGGCAGGAAAAGGGTTAGCATTTAACCACATGATAACAAACAGTTTATTTACTTTATCATATTGAAAATAATCTGGAATGAATATAAATCACATTCATACACTAACCATCAAATGTAAAGTACCAGGCGAAATCACTTGTGATAAATTGAGGAATGTTTCCAAGATAGGCCAGATCCACTCTGGTCCCGTATTCTCGTACAAGTTACGATATATCGTGGGCTTCTGATTGGTCGAAATGGGCATCTCGACCAATCAGATGCCTACGATATATCGTAACTATTGCGAGAATACGGACCCTGTCTGCAAAGCCAAAATACAGTAACTGTTTACTTGGAAACTAAGCAGTGATTGCTTTTGGCTTTGTGTTCCGACATTACCCTATGTCGTCAGATGTATGACATAATAAATCATATTTATCAATGGGAATGTATATATTAGTGTGGTTATTTGGTAAGGTAATGACATCTCATAAGATAAACAATATCACCTCATGCAATAAATAGGTTACTACATTGACACTCCAATACAATATGTTTATGTATTTAAAATGACTTATAATTGTTCGAAATCATACAAAAAACTTGTGTGCGTGTGATGTAATCAATATTAATCCCCGATTTTGGTAATATTGATCAAAGCCAAGTTAATCGAAAGTATAATATGTATGTATATAAGAGGGTATGAAGTTCTAATATCGATAATGTTGTTGGCTATTTTTCATTATTTAAATCACAGGTAGTGTACGCATTTTTTCGAATATAGTTGAACAATAACATACTGCGCTGGTTTATTAGTTTAATTTTAGAGATGAGAAAGTCGTTTTCCAAGCTTCATGTGTCACTCAGTCACTCTAGACGGTTATGAATGAGCGAGGATGCTGTGAAACCAACGGGGAGTGCGGCCATTATTCACCAGATGGCTCTGGGTGTAGCTGTGGGGCGTGTGGCCATTACTCACTAGATGTCGCTCGCTCCCGGTCGGACTCTCCATGCGCGCCGTGCCATCGCCTGGTACAGACCGGATCCGGAATGTAGGTCCTGCTGGCCGAGCTACGTGTCCCGCTGACCATCATTTACACTGCTCAGACAGGAAATCCTCTCTCAGAATTAACCTCAGTCACAGACACTAGTGTTAAACAGGGGCCTAGACAGGGAACTCTCAGAGTTAAAGGTACTCACATTGAAAAAATGACACGTTTTATTTGTGCCACTCTAAATATTTAAACAGTTTGATCTAGATTTTCTCGCTTGAAACACGTTTGCGTGTTCAAGCTCTCGCACTCCATAATGGCATATCACACATACATTGGTGAAAAGCATACAATATATTATTAACAACCAGTTATATTTACTCTGACTTATGTGCTTTTTATAAAAAAAACAATGTTCATTTCCATTTACTTGATACTTCACAAACATTTCTTAGTATTTGGTACTTCGGTGCTTGTCATTCTGGTGATATCTTACTGCCAGAATGTTGTCAAAAGCTCTACATGTTTCAAAATGAAATGCGTTCATTAATACGTGAATTTACAAACAAACAAACAAACAAACAAACAAACAAACAAAGAAACAAACAAACAAACAAACAAACAAACAAACAAACAAACAAACAAACAAACAAACAAACAAACAAACAAACAAACAGACAAACAAACAAACAAACAAACAAACAAACAGACAAACAAACAAACAAACAAACAAACAAACAAACAAACAAACAAACAAACAAACAAACAAACAAACAAACAAACAAACAAACAAACAAACAAACAAACAAACAAACAAACAAACAAACAGACAAACAAACAAACAAACAAACAAACAAACAAACAAACAAACAAACAAACAAACAAACAAACTAGCAAGCAAGCAAACAATCAATCAATCAATCAATCAATCAATCAATCAATCAATCAATCAATCATCAATCAATCAATCAATCAATCAATCAATCAATTAATCAATCAATCAATCAATCAATTAATCAAACTTCAATAGCGCCTAAATCCTCGGCGGACCCAGCTCAGAGACGTACATATTTTTAGCATGGTTAGGCATATGTGTCATAATCCAGGCCAAGAGAGCCGGGCCACCAAGGAGCTAGGGCGGGGAAGCCAGATCAAATTGGTGAGATTTAAGCAATTACCGGAATGTTGAAATTTGTTGGGCATTTCACAAGACTGGGCCGGCTATGGATAAAGCTTTTGATCCAGACTTAGTCTTTATACGGGGAGAAGAATCTATTCGAATTTGCAGAACGTAGATATTTTGCGCATTTCGGCCTAACAAGTCGTTAGCGAAATATGCAGGTTGGTTGTCTTTTAGGGTTTGGAAAGTCATAGTGAATATTTTAAAATAAATGCGAAATTTGACCGGAAGCCAGAGTAATTGTTTTAGTATATATAAAGTATAACGCGGGGCTTTTCACGACTTTGCCAATATATCGATTTGTTTAATAATTATATTACATATACATCACTTGTATCATTATATTGTTCAAGAATTAATTTTAAAGTTATAGATGTTGGTTTTGGTATAAGTCTGCACCAGTACTATTTATCAATCAATCAACGAATACAATATATATAGCGCCTATATCCTCATATTTTGAGCATTTCGGCCGGACAAGTAAGTCAGCCAGATATGCAGGTTGGTTGTCTTTTTGGGTTCGGTACGTTATTGTGCATATTTGAAATGAATGCGAAACTTGAGAGGAAGCCAATGTAGTTGTTTTAGAATTGGAACGGAACGACTAAAACGTGGGGCCTTGGTTTCAACTCTATACTAAGGCAGTTTTGAACGCGTTGTAATCTAGCGATATCCTTTTCTCGCATATTGTGAAAGAGTGAGTTACAATAATCTAATTTGCTACTGACCAGTGTCACTGCAATTCCTTTGGTGAGAGTTAAGGTCAGATGTCGAATTCGACGCAGGTCACGGATATGATAAAAGCATGACCTACATGTTTGGGATATGTGTTTTCGGGAATTCAGGCCACTGTCGAATAGTCCTACTCTACCAAGTCTTCTGGCTTGTTCAGATGGATAGAATCAAGCATGGGCAATTATTTAAGCATTTTTCACTTGAAGTTGTGTGTCGCTTCCGCTTTTCATGACTTCAAGTGGGTGAAAATAACTTTTATTTTTTTAATTCTAAATATTTTTCTCGCTGAAGTTTGGTCACAATGAGAAGAAATTCTGTCTTGCTAGGATTAAGCTTCAGCTTGGACCCTGTCATCCAGGCCGACACACCCAATAAACAGCGTTAAAACTTCTCCGGAGATTCCTTAGCAAACTGATAAAGACATGTAAATTTGAGGATCATCGGCATAAAAATGGTGGTTTATGTCAAAAATGGGGATTATAGCGCTGAGAAGTGTAGTGCATAAGGTGAAAAACACTGGTCCCAACACAGATCCTTGTGGAACTCCTTATATATGAGAGCGTGACTTTGTCTTTAATTTGTACGGATTGGTACCTTTATTAAATAAGAAAAAATAATTTGCGCCTGCTGGGATATTCTATACCAATCTGAGAGTCTATCTGTTAATGTAGCATGGTCAATGGTGTCGGAAGCTGCCGACAATTCAAGCGGGATCAGAGCTGTAACTTCACCCTTGTCCACACTAGTAATGATATCGCTATGTACTTTCAGTAGCGCTGATTCTGTAGAATGATGTTTCCTGTAGGCTGAGTGTATACATTTATGTACATTATATTCAGCGTAACCCCGCAGCTCTGATTAGTACATAATGTATGATCATTCTATTGGATGCCAGGTTAAAAGTGTGGGGTCGAAAATGCATAAAGCGTGCGACTCCGATCCAAAGCTGGCCTAATACCGGTTCAGCGTCTACGACGTCGTACCAACATCAAACCAATACAAGCCGTATGTCTCGCGCCTGCTAATAAGAATCCACATTTATAAATGTATGCATTTACGCATAGGCCTGAGCAAAAACACACACATATGTCTATATATGTAAATGTCTGTAACATACGTACATATGCTAATATACACATACATAGACCTACATGTACACACATATACATATTACAAACATTGTCGAGAGATCCTGGAGATAGGATCAAAATAGAAGGGTGCAATATTGGGAAAAAAGTTTAAGAGCTGCTTTCCGAATGGAAAGTGAATCCAAAATGGCTGTGCACGATGAGTCAGCCATAAAATTTGCATAAAAACTTGTATCATACAACTTTATCTGATTGGTAATTAGAAATATATATGGCCGCTTTTGGATAAACCTATAAATACTGAAAACCTCAGAAATATCTGGTATAAACTGCTCGTATTTGGCTCCTGCTGATTTAATTCATGCTAGAATATCTGCTCAGGGCTGCTCACATGCTTGCCATGCCGCTATATTTCATCTTACGCTTTGAAATCCAAGGTTACGTGTCAATTCTAAGGTGCCCGTGTGTACAATGAAACCTTTATGTTGGGGATTTGTAATAAACATAGGTTGTTCCAGACATTTCAATAGTTTGGCGCATTTTATAGTTATATCTACGATTATCCAAAATGCTGCCACCCGAATGAGCCACCGCTGAAGATATAAGAGTAAAACCCGTTGCTATGTTGGCTTAATGTTAGTCCACCGTCTACGACGTTGGGCTAACATTAAACCAAGAACTTTATCTATATAAAGTTCTAGATGAAAAAAACATTGACAAAAATATCGTGTTTTCTGGGAACGTGGGTGCCTGCTGTCCGGATTCCAGTTGACAGTTTGTCACACCAGGTGGAGTTGGGGTGAGTGTCAGAGATGGCTGATCGTCACCTCGGGTCCCCGGGTAGGTGGTTTGGTTGCCAGGTGGGGGTAGGTCGTCAGCAGGCCTCCCGAGCAGTCTAAGATGGGCAGGGTCTGGCAGGGAGGTTACGACGCTTCAGGGGGCAGCCTTATTGCTGCCTTCACTGATTACCCGGGGGCACGGGCCGGCTAAATTGGATTGACACAGAGATGGGGCGTGCCGACTGTTAGCTTGCCGTGCTGCTGGCTGGGGGTTCGACCCCCAAAGCGTCGTAAACGGGTTTCAATAACCCACAAATGTACACCAGATTTGGCTCGTGCAGGTACTGTCTAGCTCTACTAAATCTAACAGTGTCAGTTTCAAATTAACCCTCTGCTCAGTAGGGCACTAAATAATATGACCCAGCAGACACAAGAAGTTAACTGCGCTTTTTAAAAGTAGGATAATCAAGGTTAACAAAAATGTATTTATTTTATAAAGTACCCAAATTTACTCAATTAATTCAAATGAAAGCTCAGAATCTGCCAGGTGGCGAATATATGGAAGGATGGGCTTAAAGGGTAGCTTTACCCAAAGCCCTAGTAAAAATGATCAACCAGGATCGCATTTTCCGTCAATTCGGAACCGACTTTCATGAAATTTTGCAAACACTCTTTTTAAAAAAAATCCCAACAGCCCTGAAAAATTTCGTAAAACTCATATTTCAAAAGTCAGAACATTTGACATGTAGTAAATTGAAATTACGACGTCCTGCTATAAACCCATTAAACTAATTCTATAATTTTACCACGTGTCAAAATAGTCTAATTTTTGAAATATTTAATATAATTCTGCGAAATTTTTACTG
>OZ024916.1:20590459-20673390 GCA_964017125.1 Flabesymbios commensalis | reverse complement strand
TTAAATACTATGGTAAGTTGTAACCCCATGGCAGAGCTTTCTTTCCATGACCTTGATTTTGACCTAATTTCAAGGTCACTGCTATTTCTCCGTTAACGCCTCCAGACTGCATCGTGTCATCTAAGCTTCTCAAATCGATACCACAGACTCATCTGAGAAAACCTGAGACCCAGATGAATTAAGTGACCTTGAAAATTGGGCCAAGGTCACGGGGGGGGGGGTGTAAAAATATATGTGTTGACCCAAATTTTATATTTTTCTTATTCACCATCAGATCTGCTCGAACCATGGTATATATAGGTTTTTCGGGTCTGCGAATCCAACGAAAGTGGTTATTTTCATATCCGATTAAAAGTGAGGCTTTGGCGTCCATTTTGAATTTCGGAATTCTTATAATTTCCTTATTTACCATCCGTATTATAATTTTATATAGGTTTTTGAGGTTTGCGAATCCAATGAAAAAAAGGATTTTAACAAAATGCGTGCCGACCTATTAAAATGTTGTCCAAACAAGTGTATGGAATTTAGAATTAACCCCTTCAACGTAGCAGTTCCCCGTAAAAAAATCATTGCAATTTGATGTATTACGTTTCTAGGACGAATAGTGAAGATGTTAGATTTTCACCAAAACGCACGGCGGCTGTTTTAAATTTTGTGCCCTGGTGGCGTCATCCAAATGATATTTTTTGCAGACCGCCTGATTCAGTTATGATATGTGGTACTGAAACTAAAAAACATGGATCTGCGAAAATTTCTAGTTGGGGGTTTCATATAATGAGCCCACGGACTACTAGTAGGACATTTAATAAATACTCTCAGTCAATTCTGCGGTAGGCCTATTCGGGATCTCAGCCACAATTGGATTGCGTCTTGTGGACCCAAAGAGGAAGATAATATTTGTCCTCCATATAAAGTTTTTCTGTGCTCTGTGAGATGTACCGGATCAGTTAGTATTGGTTTTATGTGATACTTCAAATGTTTGATTCAGCCCAAATCTGGGAGACCTTGGGGGTCTTCCGGACCTTACACAACACTAATCTTGTCTGGCATGGGCTAATTGATACTCTGCGCGATTTAATTGTTAAAGCGACACTGTCGGGCCAAAAATAATCGAAAATCGTTTTTTTGGCTCCTTATTATGACCATAATGTCAACCTGTCCATAGACTAGAATTACATAAATCTTTTGAATTTTGGGTTCCGTGTTTACCAGTTTAAAGAGAAATGAGCATGATATCTAATTTCATACATGGATGTCCGAAATAGGAAAGACAGAAATAACTGCTTGTAACGTTGCCACATCAGCCCAAAATTTAAAAAAACTCACGCAAATCTAGTCTATGGACATGCTGACATATTATGGGTATAATAAGGAGCCAAAATGATGATTTTTGGCGACTTCTGCCCTGACAGTGTCGCTTTATTATGAAATTGGTTTGAAATAGTAACGTTAGCCTACATCGTATGTTTGATGGAACACATTTTAGGTCCCACTTCCGAGGTCCCCATTGTACATATGCAGCAAAATAGTCCAGTCAATCTAGCAGAAAAAAGGGGCGGACCTGGAACAAAGTGCAACGGAATTTATTTTTAGATGAATGCATTCCATTTCTAACCTACAATAACATACCGGTAGGCCCTTCTAAAAGTATAGAACGCTGTTTGTGAGTTTTCGTATTTTTTTGCTTGCAGCTTCCCTCCCTACTGGCTGGCATTTAGAATCTTCTGTTTCGAGGGATGCTTATGCCATGAGGGGCCAGTCCTGTCTATTTGGTAATTAATTACGTACATGGGCATATAAAAGCTTCATATATTTTAGTATTCAAAGGGTTAAGCTATCTACAAATGTTTTTTTTTAAATTATACTAGGCCTACTAGAATAATACTCACTACCCAATATTAACAACATTATACATTATCATGTGCCCAATTATACTATTGGGCGGTACCCAAAATTTCGGTTTCACAGTGACTAATGTATACTAGAATGGTCAAGTGATTGATCGATACACCAGGATGTTCTTGATGTACATACTATTGTGAGACGCTGTCTAACAGTCTCCTTAGGTCAATTATCCCAAAATAATTTGCTATCCACTAGTACCCAATAGACTGGTTTGTGTATGCAAGACCCAATATGTATGCAAGTTTAAGTATATATATATATATATATATATATATATATATATATATATATATATATATATAAATACCGAGCTGAGTTCAATGGTTTATATTTCATTCCAGGCTAAGTACACACATTGTCGAAAAAAAGGCTGCGATATATACAATGTTACAATGTACAAATCGAAATACCAAAGTTTTAAGCATATACACATCGGGGTTTAGAAAACATAGGTCAAATATTATATATATTGCCAATAATTATGTTTCTTAAGTCGTTTCTATTGACTATGTCAACTAGTTTGTTGTGTTGACGATTTTGATCATTTGTAATTAAAAAATGTTTTAACGTATGTGTGGAGATAACTGAGGGGGGGGGGAGGGAAACCGGTGGCCAATCACATTCCACCTTTTAACTTTTCTGCTGCATCAGCTCAAGTCAAGTTTATACCTTGTCCCTATGATAATGTTGGAGCAACATACACCGCCCTTGAAAAATATGGATCCATAACACGTATTATACATACTGCAGTGGCAAATAACCTGTGATCAATTTTGATTTACCCTGGAATTATGAATTCATTCACCTGAAATTTGACAACAGTATGTAAGTCTGGTCTCCGATAACATTATTATGCAACAAAATCTGGGGAAAGTACTTTTTTTAAAATAGGTTAGCAAAAATGGTGGTAAAAACAGGCTACTTTAATCATTTTCTAGACAATTCTGTGGGGATGGCATCGTGATCGAAATGTAGAAATAATATGTGACACTCTCAAACTATTATTTGAGTAAAATTAACAAAAATAGCAACAATACATCCCCCCCCCCCCCGCTCAGTGTCCCGAAAAGGGGGAGCATGCGCTCTGACCCATCTAGATAATATAAGAGACTGGCTGTGTTGAATTTCTCAACAGTATCGCGTAAAAAAAATTCCGAAGTTAAAAATATGGTGTCTTTTTAATTTTCATCTGATTTTTTTTTCATTTCATCCGATGATGCGTGTAGGTCTTGGGAATTTTCAGCTAGTATTACCATGATTACCGTATCATCAGCGTACAAAAGTATATAAAATCTAAAGTATGTTACAATTTCTTCGTGAAGATGCTCTTTCTGCAAGTTTTCTATGTCTTTAAATCCGCTGCATTTATGCGATATGGACGACTCTAGGTCGTGTATATATGAAATGAAAATGAAAAACATCTAATGCGCCTAAATCCTCGGTGTCCCGAGCTCAAAGGCGCTGCAAATCTGAATCAGGCTCGTTATCATTGTTCATTTGCCGATCCAATTCGTAGATCCAGCATGCCGGGACACAGAGGATTTAGGATGGAAAAATTTGGCCGAAATATAAAGTTGTCAATTTTTTCCGAAATGACTGTGTAGATTTAGATTTTTTAATCTCAAGAGGGATACAATTCCAGAACTAGGGGAGCGCAACCGAAAAAGCCATTTCACCCATCTAGAACTCACTCTGGGAACAACCAGTTGATCATCATCTGAGGAGCGGAGAATACGGGTTCTGTTTGAAGGTTTAAGCAGATTATGTAGATATACTGGCTGACATTTATGTAATTTATTTATATGCGAGGGTGCATATTTTGTATTTTATTCTGAATTGAACAGTGTAGGAATTTTAACAAAGGTGTAACACTCCAGAATCGTGGAGAACGGGTCAAAATCGTTGCCAAGCAGTTCTGAACGCTCTGCAGCTAGTTTATTTCGCGATTTGGGATGTTATAGAGGATAGAATTACAATAGCCTACCTTGCTCGACACAAGCGTAGTTGCTATTGTCTTAGTCACTGCCGCTGTTAAACATCTGCGCAAGCGACGCAAATCACGTATATGATAGTCTTCAACTACAATGCCAAATTTAAAATGGCAAAATCACATTTATATCAGAGAGGATACAGAGCTAATTTTGCTCTACTTAAAAAACACATAAATCTATCTCTCCCGATGGATATAATGTTAATTTTGTTAATGTACTTGTTAAACCACAGTGTTGTACGGAGCTGAAGTATGGGGCAGCGCAAAATGTGACATACTTGAACATGTTGAAAGATTCCAAATCAGATTTTTCAAATATATATTATCTGTAAATAAGTTCACTTCCTCTATGATGATTTATGGCGCGATTCCCTTAGATGTTGATATTAAATCACGTATGCTAACATTTTAGGCAAGATTATGTTCTGGAGATGAACACAAGATCTCTAATACGATCTACTCATTATTATATGCATTAGATGAAAACAAAATATTTCAGTCTGAATTGATAGAAACTGTACAGACAACTCTGAACATTTGCGGATTTTCTGACATGGTAAAGATAAACATGGTAAAGATAAGA
Source organism: Flabesymbios commensalis (assembly GCA_964017125.1). Lineage (NCBI taxonomy): Eukaryota > Metazoa > Annelida > Polychaeta > Terebellida > Flabelligeridae > Flabesymbios > Flabesymbios commensalis. Next base: position 20,668,912 of record OZ024916.1, on the reverse strand, counting down.
TTTATACAAAATGGCACGAAACTATATCACAGGAGGGAAATTACACAGTTAACCGTATCAATAAAACATCGTTTGGCTTTGAAAATTATTTATTGAATCAGTGAGGAAATATTTCACAACATTTAGCATGTCTAGATGTCGAAATCATCGCTTACCCATAATGGGCGATGTTCGGTCACAAGTCCTTCGTAATATGCGTATATGCAAATTTTGTGAAACAGATATAGAACTGGTAATGAATTTCATTATTTACTTTGTTGTCCTAATTTCAATGAAGAAAATCAAAACTTTATTAATTCAAAATATTACGTAAAAGCTTCAAACTTTTACCTACATTAACTTTTTAAACAGAATAAGGATGAAAACCTCAAAAAGTTGGCTATGTTTGCCGAATTAATAATATGTAAATGTTAATATTGCAAAATGTGACTATTGTATATAAACTATGTACTGTGCCTTCCTGGCAACTCTGTCTTGTCTTCAGAAGACCACCAGAATAAACTACTTGTTACTTGTTAAAAAAAAATTGTAGCCCAAATTCCCGTTGACAGGGATCACATAAACTTGATACACATACATTTCTCTCTCACGTCTAAGAAGTACATCATACTTTTTTGAAAACCCAGCAAACATGGATTTCGAGAACGTTTTTTAAACTGGCATTGTGTATTCTGCATTCACCAGTTAACATTAAACATAACAAAAATGGAGACCGGATCTTCCAAAGAAAGTAAGTGTTGTAGCAGCGATGAAGATTCTTGCCTTCCAGTTTACATGTTACACACATCAGGTCAATTCCTCTGGGTCTTGAATCATCATAGATCAGTAGATTACATAATCTATAATCAGGTAACCAGGTAACTGGACTTGCCATTATTCGTGATCAAACCAGACGTAATGCTATTTCTTCAAATACAGAACTTGTACGAATTGTGATTAATCTAGATATAATATATATCCAACGGAAAATACATGATTAGTGTGGTCTGGTATCAGTCAACAGCCTACATTTCCCATCAATCAACGATAATTACAGATATGACAAGCTTTGTTACATATATCATGTATATGGTATACGTAAACATGATATATTTTGCAAATACTACATCAGTGTACATGTGATTCAGAAGGCGGCGACACAAGACGGATCGCAGGTTGATCGCCTGTGACACCTGGTGAATTTAGGCAAGTAGCATGTAGATACACATGATACAGGTGCGTCCGTACCAGCATACACTTTTTTATTTCCGCGAGTAGGGCCTACTCTTGTAGACACATGTAATAGTAGTAGTAAATCTTTGCTTTACGTCACTTTTCGGCACAAAAGGTCTTTTAAGTGACATTGTAATACGATAAACACGTTGTAGTCAATTGATGAGATGAATGGTGTACAGATGATGATGTAGACACATGTGTATGCAGAAATATTATCATGATTATGTAAAACATGCACTTCATAACTTTTTTTTAAATATAATGCTTTAATTAGTTTAATACAAAATGTGAAGTTGAGGGATTAGATAATGTAAAATGGTAGTCCGACTTCATGCATGAGTATTCTATACTATTTTTGGTTGATTTATTTATGCTTACGTTGATTGGCGAGGCCTGCCAGAATATTCATATAATCATAGTATATCATGTATATACACAAGATACATACAACATAAACATGATAAATGTTCAGATAAGGTATATATACTTATAATTTTATTGATGTAGGCCATATACATGATATCGGCCTACATGTTTTTCAATACATAATTATGATTTGATACATCATTATGATTATGAGTTTATGACTGGTGATACCACTTGAGATTCCGCTGAGTGTACACTGGTGTAATGTTCATGGTATTTACACAAAAATAAATTAATTAATACATATTTGAGAGTAGTATCAGGTCAATTGAGGTTCATGGACTGCATTTCACTATATTATAAATACTTGTCCAGACAAGTGAACAGTCGAGTTATTGATCAAACTGACCAACAGTTTCACAATCTCTTTTGCTTCTGATGTACTATTTGCCAATACACCATGCAAGCAAACAGATTCGTTTGTTTTTATTATAGATTTAAGTAAAGCCCTGAATTCAATGAAAAGTTCACAATTTACTGACTTTGATAACAAGAAGAGAACGGTGGAGCTTTCTTTTAGTTTCCCAAGTTTTGTAGATAATTCCTGGTATAAGTTATCGGCATCTGTTAGTGTGTGAGCTGCTAGTATATAATAAGACACATGTGGATGAAGGCCTACACAGTCAATATAGCTATCTTGATTCGATGCATGATATAATGGTATATTATCATTAAGAAGTTCAGCTTGTAGTTCTGTCTTTATATGAGTTTCTCCATAAAGTATTATTCCTTTATTTATTCTTTCAGTCTGGATTGTATGTTTAGCGGCATATAGATCTTTCTTGTGGGTGACTTTCCACAGGTTATCCATTCCCTCAACCAATCTAACATTCACGTCTGAGTAAGTTTGTGCGAGCTGTAAGCATTCTGTACCAAAGTCAAGGTCATGATCTGTGCACTTGTTGTACGCCTTGGATATGGCTTTATAAAGGAATGCCTGGGGCATCTCACTGGCCACATATTCACTCCGTACCAGGCTGTGATTCATACAACCACTTTCCTGCTTCTTTAACACTGTAGATACCAGAGGACGGGTGGCTCCAGCAGCTCCAAATTCATAAGCGGCTGAAACGATTTTCTGTAAAGTTGGCTGATCTATAAACGGCCTGACAGCATCATGTATTACTACTACATCTGGGGGTTCACTCGCTTCCTCTAATGCTTTAACACCACACATAATAGACCTATGTCGGGTTTCTTTTCCCTCAACCACTCTAACGCGGCCTGTATCATGGAATTTATTCAGTAGAGATTCAGTCCATTTCTTCCACAACGCAGACACAACAACCACAATATTACCGACCCAGGGAACCGCTTCAAAAGCGCGAATGGTGTAACTTAACAACGGTATATTTTCTATCTCTTGGAACTGTTTGGGAACATTAGCACCGAATCTTACACCACAACCAGCAGCTGGCAACACAACCGCCACTCGAAATTCTATACCATCCATACTGCTATGCGTTGTGGTCTGTAGGCCTAGTGATGTCTACAACTGTCAGAACCGTGAGCGATATTAACAGTATTACACAGAATATACTATCTTCTCATTCAGATACGACCATGTTTCACCGAAATTCTACGTGCTGAACCACATTATTATTCCCCCTTAGATTTGTTTTTCCATATCACAATATGTGAAAAAATATACTTAAAACTCATACAAATCACTCGGCGCAAAATGTAAACAAAAGCCACTCATCGGCCTTGTCATTGTCTGGTGCTGCCGCCTATCGAATGCAAAGATAGCAAGTCTCCCAGCATTTCAATTTGAGGTCTCACACAACTAATTAAGCCTACATTTTGAACTTTGAAATTTTACTCCAGCAGCACCTCCTATGTGGAGTATCAGGCTGGAGGGGGGAAAGGGCTGGTAGACTTAGTCAACCAGCTGACTCTTGAACGCTGCCACAGTTTTTGATTCTATGGCAGCTGCCGGAAGAGAATTCCAATCAGGGATAGTTCGATGCCAAAAAGAATTTTGTCCCAGTGTGGTGTTAGCTCTAAGATGTTTATAGGCCTGATTGTGCCCACCACGTGTTCTTCTATCCGCTGGGATTAAACGGTCATTGATAGGAATTTCGACTAGCTCATTTAAAATTTTGAACATGCTTACAAGTCTAGAATTTTTACGTCTTGTTTTCAAGTCAGTCCAGCCCAGGTTCTGAAGAAGAGATGTCACACTGGCTGTTTGTCTATAATTTTGGGTGACAAATCTTGCTGCTGATCTTTGATTTTTTTCTAATTTATCAATATCTTTTTGTCTAAAGGGGTCCCAAACTGTTGAAGAGTATTCTAAGGATGATCTGACCAGGGAGAAATAGGCAGTCTCCCTTAGTTTAGGGGGACATGCCTTCAGGTTCCTCCGAAGGAAGCCCAGAGTGGAATTTGCTTTACTTGTAATTCTGTTAATGTGGGCCTCCCATTCCAGGGTCTCGCTAAGGCAAACACCAAGATATGGTGTTGATGAAACGTTCATTAGTGTTTCGCCTTTAAGGGTGTACTCAAATTCCAGGTTTTTTGATTTCGGCCTGGACACCCTCAGGACCGAGCATTTCGAGGGGTTGAAACACATCCCCCATCGATCTGCCCAGTCCTGTAACGCAGATAGGTCTCTCTGCAGCTGCTCCTGATCTGCTCGACATTTTATCGGGCGATACAGGAGGCAGTCATCTGCAAAGAGGCGAACCTGCGAGGAGACCGTGGAAGGGAGGTCATTAATATAGGTTAAAAAGAGTAGGGGTCCGAGAACAGTACCCTGGGGCACCCCGGACCTCACGCGAGCTGATTCTGAAGAGCTGCCATCAACTACTACTTTCTGGGTTCTATTGGTCAAAAAATTTTGAATCCAATTAAGAGTTGTTCCCCGAATTCCATAGTGGTCAAGTTTGTGCAAGAGGCGTTGGTGGGGGACAACATCAAAGGCCTTACTAAAATCCAAGACAACAACATCTGTTTGTGTCTTGCTTTCAAAATTTTGAATAAATTCATCAGTTGTAATCAAAAGCTGGCTTTCGCATGAGTGTTTTGATCGAAAGCCATGCTGTACGGGTGTTAAAATTTTGTTTTCCGAAAAATGGGACATGATTTGTTTACAAATGATGTGTTCGAGTAATTTGGCACAAACACATGTGAGGGATATCGTTCCTACATTCCTTCAGACTTGCATGTATTTTCGCCCACACGCCTACCACTGTCAGGAACTGTTCAAATTAAAAAAAAATATTTAGTTTGTGAATAATAATAAAAATTAAATGTGTGTTTACCGCCATCATTTTTTTTTTAATTGCAGCTGAAGTCAGTGATTACCTTTAAAAGGTGGGAAAATGCCATTGTCAGTGAATCTCATGGTTTAGAGAAAGGTTCAGTCCCTTATATTTATCACGGTAATACACCACTTTTAATTGTTTGTATCAGGCCTAATTATGTATTTTCTGTGAATTGCAAACACAACCATTGTCAGGAAAAATAACACATTACCGGAGGCATTATCAGGTGTGGTGTATGAGCTGTAGCCTACGTATAATGCTGCGATTTTAATGAACTAAAGAGAAAATTGACCTAGCGTAATCATGCAGAATGTAATGTTATGTAATGATATGTAATGTAATGTAGGCCTAATGCAATGTTACGTAATGTAACATGATATAACTTGGTATCACATCAACCAATGCAATATTACTTATAACTCAATGAAATTACATAGAATGAGGCGTGAATAGTTTGCGTCACTTTAGTTTAAACTCAGTGTGTCCTATCCCAGCATGGATATAGTCAATTGGTCGCCCCGGCAAGTCAAGAGACATTGATCTGATGTTGTTTTGATGTTGCACCAACGTGTACGACGCTGCGCACCATCAAAACAATATTTATCATTAATGTGGAAAGTATGCCACACTTAGATTCCCAGAAACCGGCACCAAGACGAGTGAATCTTAAAAGAACAGCCATGTTGTCGACGATTTTATTCACAAATATATTATAGCAGAACAAGAATTTAACATATGTCAGTAAAAATAGCAATAATGATGACTGTTAATACAAATAAATTACAGCGGAACAAGACTATAACATAATATATCAGTACATGAGTGTATTATGTCAATAAAATAACAAATATGTACCAACAAATTATAACCATGATAACAGAACAAGAAGGTGATAAATATGACGATCATTAGAAACAAATTATAGTGTGACAAAAATATAAATTATATGTCAGTAAAATAACGATTGTGACGACTATTAAAAACAAATTATAGCAGAATAAGAATGTAAGATATAATAATATGCCAGTGAAAAAAACAGATATATGATGATTATTACAAATAATTTTTGTGGAGCAAAAAATAACATGCCAGTAAAATAGGCAAAACATATACCACATATACACACAAATAAAGCTATATCAGGAAATGCTTTGAATAAATCGTGAGTATACCATGTATACAGATCTTTCGTCTGCCACGTATTTATAAACAATCCATAATAAAAAGTACATTAATAATAATGATACATAGATTAAAAAGTACATTAATAATAATGATACATAGATTATTAACATCTTACTTTTTCATTGTGTTCTACAAGATCACAGGGAAAATAGGAGAGAAAACAAGATAAGACGCAGACAATGGAATATTTTAATAATATTTTAGCATTGTAGTCTAGTAAGATGGTCGCTAATTTAACAGTTTACTAGATACGCTGTAATTTACAAGATATTAATTAAGTTAGGCTACATGTACATTTCGAAATTGGAACTTATAGATAACTTTAAAAAGGAGACTGGTACAAAAACTACTGCATGTACTGAAAAGAATGGAGCATTTAATTAAGTCTACAATATTTCTTGTTGAGTTATGTCCATATCGGAAGCTTTTTTCCCATGCATATTTTATTTACCCCTTGTGCTTCTGGAACCGTATGTATAAGTTTCAAGTATACTAAATGAAATATTAATAAACTCGATAAAACAGCTAGTGGTAGATGATTAGTTAGTCGAATAATTCAATATGCGATATATTTATATTTTTCATAAACATAAATATTTGCCATCATTTGGAGCTGGAAATTGCGTGAATTCATCATACAGCGTTCGAGTCTGTATGGTAAGCATGGTCTAGACTGCTATTATGTTTTACATGTTACACCTAAATAGTTTCTAATCTAACAACGCTACATCAACTACAGTGGGAATCAGCCAGTGGCGTCATATTACCACTAATTTGTATACACACTAATCATTTGATCAGTATTCTACTCACATACCATATAAGGAAAATGATAGTTGACAAAGCATGATCACCATTGACCCTTTAACCGCCGGTGCAGCATATATCCGGGCTTCATTTTTTATTAGCACATTAAGTACCACCTTTTAAACATGTTAAAGATAAAATGTGACATCAATCAGCAATATTTGAAAACAGTTGATTTCCATTTTTGTCCAATCTGAATAATTTTCACTCACTTGAAGTTGTGGATCGCGTCAGCGAGACACAACTTCAAGTGGGTAAAAATTCCAATTGACTGATTTGGCGGTTAAAGGGTTAACATGATTAAGTATGGGGACAGAGCGTAAACACTCAATCTGGTCTCAGTAATGATGACGTTACTGAATGACGGTCAAATCAGGTGTATGCACCAACAACACGAGACATCTACCCAATGTTGTTTTAATGTTGGATCATCGTCGCAGACGGTGGACCAACATTAAAACAACATTGGGTCGATGTCTCGTGTTAATCAGATGAGCCACTGCCATCGAACACGAGACGTTGACCGAATGCTGATATAATGTTGGTTCAGCGCCATAGACGATGACCCAGCATTAATCCAGCATGGGGGTCAACGTCATGATTTTGATGGGTAATACGTTTTGATATCCTATGCTTAAAGCACTACTTATTCGTAGCGTTGAACAATCACATTGTCATGAAAATACTATTTGTCGAACAGATAAAAATGCATGTATATGGGACTAGGTATACATATATAGCCCTCAAACTATATGATAAGCACCAAACTTTACGAATTGTAACAAACTATAACAATAGGCCTATAAATGTCATTGTTTCCCCAACATCAAGAAAAAATACTTTTAGGCTATCTGATAGGCTAAGACCGAAGCCTCAACCAATCAGATAGCGCGATTCATACGCTTTGTCTTCAGTTTTGGGTTTGACCGCGCGGGCGGGGCTCTGTGTAGGGAACCTCCGTGACCGAGAGGTAGCGTGCTCGACCTCAGACCTCCAGGGTTTGAATTTCGAATCCTGTGTCTGGAGGGCAATGTCATCTCACTGATCACACCATCCTCAGGAGGTTCTCCTGGCCCAATTTAGCCTGTATGTGCACAAAAGTGGCATGAGGCCCGATTCATTGCATTTCATTTTTGTTTCTCCGCGCAATTTGATAAAATTGCAAAGTAAAAACAATCTTATGACATGCACCATATTCATTGTTAGCATGGCTATATACAACATAATGTTTACGACTAGATTCATTTAGATCATAATTATTATAAGTTGAGTTCGACCAGATTTTTCGTAAAACACAAGAAAATAGTTAAATAGATGAAAAAAAAAAGAATATTTATATCCTCACATATATTATACATGTACCACGGCTACGCTCTAGAAATATTCTATTAAATTAATATAATAAATATATAAATAAATAAAAAAACTCATCTCAATAAAACTCATCTCAAATAATGTAATGATCCAATTGCATGATTACACTCAATGGCCTTTCAAACATGAATATCCAAAATGTCGAGTTTATTCAACATTTTTATCACAAGTATTGGTTATATTAAGAATGCAACTTAAATGAAAATATTAACCTCTAATCTTGTCCTCGTCTCCAACTCATTTAATTTATCTGGTATTCTCAGTTCAGAGGAAGCATGTCGTCCTTAATCGGTTAAATGTTCGTAGATTCCTTTATCATGTTTATGTACAGGGTAGCTACGTGTACGTCCCTCTACGTTCAAGCCATTGATATAGTTATATTATAATGTTGCATACCCGAAAAAAAGCTATACACATTGGATATTGATAAATAACATTTTTCACTTATGCCAATACATATATCTAGGCAAACCTTTTGCCATGTTTGCGCTTAACAACCAAATATGACCATAATTGTCTATTTTGACAACTTTTATGTTTTCACTGAAAATACCCAAATGCCTGGAAAAAAACATGCCGAGCATCAATGAGTTATAAAAGGGTGGATCTGTAACTTTGCAAAGTTGTAGCTACACCCTTTCATATCCAAGGGGACGATTAAATAAGAAGCCACAACACGAAGATATCCCGCATCCGATAGCCCCAAACATTCGATCCTTGGTCACATTAAAGTAATTAACTAAAATAACTATATAAATACGACTTTAAGTTAGAGTTTGTGTCATGTGTCCAGGTCAATTAACTGCCACATAATTTTAAGAATACTTAGTTTTTAATATGAAACTAAAAATAAAAAACACACTTGAAAGTTATCTTATCGAAAACACCACATACATTAATGTAGAGCTGGGGCTCTGTGAATAGCTACCTCATGGTATGAGGCATGGCCCTGCCCTGGGTAGCTTAGCTCTGCCTCATACCCTGAGGTATGAGGCATGACTTTGCCTTGGACAGGGCAGCTCTACGTCATGGTATGAGGCATAACTCTGCCCTGGGTAGTTTAGGTCTACCTCATGGTATGAGGCATGGCTCGGCCCTGGGTAGTATAGCTCTACCTCATGGTATGAGGCATGGCTCTGCCCTGGGTAGTATAGCTCTACCTCATGGTGTGAGGCATGGCTCTGCCATGGGTAGTAAAGCTCTACCTCATGGTATGAGGCATGGCTCTGCCCTGGGTAGTATAGCTCTACCTCATGGTGTGAGGCATTGCTCTGCCCTGGGTAGTATAGCTCTACCTCATGGTATGAGGCATGGCTCTGCCCTGGGTAGTATAGCTCTACCTCATGGTGTGAGGCATGGCTCTGCCATGGGTAGTAAAGCTCTACCTCATGGTATGAGGCATGGCTCTGCCCTGGGTAGTATAGCTCTACCTCATGGTCTGAGGCATGGCTCTGCCCTGGGTAGTATAGCTCTACCTCATGGTATGAGGCATGGCTCTGCCCTGGGTAGTATAGCTCTACCTCATGGTCTGAGGCATTGCTCTGCCCTGGGTAGTATAGCCCTACCTCATGGTGTGAGACATAGCTCTGCCCTTCGTAGTATAGCTCTACCTCATGGTATGAGGCATGGCTCTGCCCTGGGTAGTATAGCTCTACCTCATGGTCTGAGGCATGGCTCTGCCCTGGGTAGTATAGCTCTACCTCATGGTGTGAGGCATGGCTCTGCCATGGGTAGTCTAGCTCTACCTCATGGTGTGAGACATGGCTCTGCCCTGGGTAGTATAGCTCTACCTCATGGTATGAGGCATGGCTCTGCCCTGGGTAGTATAGCTCTACCTCATGGTATGAGGCATGGCTCTGCCCTGGGTAGTATAGCTCTACCTCATGGTATGAGACATGGCTCTGCCCTGGGTAGTATAGCTCTACCTCATGGTCTGAGGCATGGCTCTGCCCTGGGTAGTATAGCTCTACCTCATGGTGTGAGGCATGGCTCTGCCCTGGGTAGTATAGCTCTACCTCATGGTGTGAGGCATGGCTCTGCCCTGGGTAGTATCTCTACCTCATGGTATCAGGCATGGCTCTGCCCTGGGTAGTCTAGCTCTACCTCATGGTATGAGGCTCGGCTCTGCCCTGGGTAGTATAGCTCTACCTCATGGTGTGAGGCATGGCTCTGCCCAGCAGTTTACCTATGATGGCATCCTGAAGGGAAGAGGGTAGATAACTGAGTGGCAAGTAGAGTAGCTTGGCGTCCCAGCCCACACTGTATCTGGCGCGGGGACACCTAGCCGTCAGAGCATGCACGTACGCCTTCATCACTTTACTCAGGTCTGGACTGGACGTCTTCTGGTACCACGACTGTACCGCTGTGGTCACTGCAATAAACAATCACAAAACCAAATATACATTTAAAAAAAAAAAAACATTGATGGACCCAAATGGGGGTTGTATGAAAATATATCATTGATTACCCGAATAAACTGTAAAAAAAACAGCTTCCCCAATACGTCCCGGCAAACATTTTAATGTTGGGCTAGCGTAGTAGACGATGGTCTGACATTAAAAGAGTTGTAATCAGCATGGGAATTAAATTGGTTAAAAAAAATTCCAATGATAGCTATTAGACCATGGTTAGAATAGTATCAGTTCAAAGCATACCCCACACTCAATATCATGATTATGAAACTGTATGTTATCCCAGCAAACACGGGGCGTTGGCACAATGTTGAGCTGATGTCGGCCCAGCGTCGTAGACGATGGGCCAACGTCAGCCCAACATTGGGCCAACGCCTCGTGTTTGCTGGGATGTTGTTCCTGAAATATATAACTCACATTCTTTGGCATATTCCTCTCCAAATTCAGATTTCACTTTTAGAGGTGCATCCTTCCACCCCTGCTGTAGCAGTTTGCGCACGCGCGGGCTGCCAAGCTGCTCCGTTTGAAAAAGTCCCGGTTCTAGAGCGTGCACAGTTACTCCCCATAAAGCTACATGTTGTCTAGAACAAACAAATACACAGATTTTCTCAGCAAACATGTTGATGGCCAACATTAAAGCAGCATTGTTTTCAGTTTGAAAAATCCCCGGTGTAGCCGCCCAGATCCCTCCACTGAACTATGACTTGGTATATTCTTGACTATGTAGTGTGTGGAATATACCCTGGGTATAGTCTGGGAGCTCCCAGAGTATACCCAAAGACTATTGTCCATAGTCTTTGGTATACCCAACAAGCCCAGACTATACTCCACCTGATTCAGGACGGGGTATAGTCTGGGCGATAGGGATATACTCTGGGATATATTTTAAATGAGTACAATACATTATAAATCTAATAAAACATTATATCATAAAATTATCCCATAACACACAAACATTCTAAAAGAGGTTCAGTCTGGGCAATCGTGTGGTAATTAGCCTAAAATAGGGCATCGGGTGGTTATACATGATTAAGTATAATATTTCAATGTACTTATAATTTAAAAATTGTAGCAATTTATATATTTCACAGTAAATTAGTTGTGCTTTCTAATAATGTGGTTTGGCTATTTTCTACTTATAGTAAAAGTAAAACACACACCACTGAAATTATGGTGGGGAGTGATAGGTCTTGAGAGAATGATTCAGATTGTATATATGAACATGATGAATAACCTTTAATTATTCAACGTTATAAAAATAAAAGTGGAATATATGCATGATGAATCTTTTAGAGCACTAAAATTTAGAACAACATTTCTTAACCCTTAGAGCGCTGAATTTTTTTGTAAAATCCATGGAGACCAAAAGGGTTCTTTTATTTTGAAATCATCATAAATGTGTTAGTTAGCTCTTCCCGATTAATTTGAATACCTATGTTATGGGTCTACGGCCATTAGAAATATTTTTATTCTTATAGTGTGGGGTTCGACTTTAGTCGTCAGAATCTGACGTCTACAGACGTCAGATTCTGACGACTAAAGTCTATCCCCGCGCTGTAAGGGTTAAATTATTAAACTTGCTGAATAGAGCTGTGAAATTTCAGATAGCTGGGTTGTCTTGGACTCAGTAATCAAAATGACTTGGCCTGCTCTAAGGCCGATATTATAGGTAAGATTATTTTTCGCACAGGTGCACCCGCGTATTATATTATAATAATGTATCCTTGTTTAGGTCAATGTATCATTTCCATTTACATTGATCTCGTGTGGGTGTTTGTCGCGCAGGAAAACATCCACCATTTTTTCTGCACCGCATAGCCAATCCGCATAGATACTACTAGAAAATGACGCCACCCAGATGGGTCCTCTCGTCTATAGCCATGATAACCACGCGTTTTTCAATATTATCTTCCAATCAACAATTTGTCAGGATCAAACTAATTTCTACCTAATCTGCTTTTATCATGATTATGACGAGCTAAATACCCTCTGCGTCACCAAACAAGACTGAAGAGGCCAGAGAGCTTGCTTGGGTAAACCCCGGCTTGTACAACCAATTGGTCTCATTCGGTGAAGCAGGACTACGCAAAGGCGTTCGAAGACTAAAATGTGTTTTTTTATTATTTTATAGTATGTGTCATCATAGAACCGCATATCTTTATTATTCATTACTTTGCACTTACAAAGATAATGTGCCAGATTAACTTCAACCTCATTCGATGTAACATAATTGATTGAAGTAAGCATGGTTTAGGAAAATATAACAAACGTGCAAGGGAACTTGGACGAGTCTCTAATCTTTTAATTAACAGGATCATGGAACTGATGTATAGCAGAATCTTAGCATTCCTTAAAGCGCTGAAACCTTTTTGTATAAACATGAAGGCCAAAGGGTTTTTCAATTTGAATCATGTCTTCGTTGGCTCATTCCGATTCATTTGAATATCTATGTTATGGGTATACTACAATTGAAATATTTTAATTTTTTCAGCGCAAGGACCGTCTTTATACGTCAGAATCTGACGTCTATAGACGTCAGATTCTGACGTATAAAGACGGTCCCCGCGCTGAATGAGTTAAGCATGTTAAGAAACATAACATATTGTACAAATATAAGTTTGTCGTCAGATTACACAACTATTACTTGTGGCGTCCCACAACGTCCATAGCCGTCGTTTTAAGCATTGTTATGTATCCTACAAACAAGATCATTGTAAGGAGAAATGGTCATTCGATTTGTTAAGCAAGCAAAAATTTAAATTATTTTTATTCACTGGAAGTTATGCGTCGCGGTAGCGAGACATCATTTCAGGTGCCGGGGCCGCATATATTCGGGTTTTCATTTCTTAGTAGCAGATTATGCACCACCTTTTGAACATGTTAAAGATACAATGTGACATCAATCAGCAATATTTGGAAACAGTTGACCTCCATTTTGTCGAATTTGAATAATTTTCACTCACTTGTGGATCGCGTCAGCGAGACACAACTTCAAGTGGTTGAAAATTCAGATTGAATAATTTGGCGGTTAAAGGGTTAAACAAGCAAAAATTTAGATTCAAAAGTAAGTATTTTTATTCACTGGAAGTTATGCGTCGCGGTAGCGAGACACTAATTCAGGTATGTAAAAACTGTAATCAGATAACTTTTAAGCTTACAATAAACTGTTTATACCTCTTATTTGACAAATTTAAATATTACGCATTTGAAGTTGTGGACTCTTCGTTACCTTAGAGCATCTGTGAAGCTCTCAAGTGCGGCTTTGCTCATACAGTAAGGCATCGCGAGAGGGCAAGCCAGTCTACCAAACACACACGATGCGTTCACCACGCGTCCGCGAGCACGCTTCAGAAGGGGAAGGAAGGCCAATGTCACACGTACAGCACCTATAGCATTTACCTCCATCACCTGAAAAAATAGAATAAGGAAGGTTAACATGGTTAAGGGCACTAGAACAAGTTAGGTTAAAGGTCACACGCACAGTACCTAACAGTATTTACCTCCATCACTTGAAAATAATCACTCCATACAGACGGTGGCATTCGCTGGCTCACAAACACTGCTCAATACACATATGAACATTTTGTCAACTCTGTCAGCGTTTGCGGGTCTTAACCCTTAGAACACTGATGTCGACTACAGTAGACATTCGGCATTTTTATTGGCACTTGTATAACCATGATAACCAGTTGTTAAAAATTAAATTGCTTCAAATCTTGAAACACTGATATATATTGGGACCTTAATTTCGCAAATAACACACATTTTCAGTCACTTGAAGTTGTGGATCGCGGTAGCGAGACACAACTTCAAGTGGATGACAATTTAAATTTCTTAGCTCAGTGTTCTAAGGGTTAGCCATTTCCTGACTTGGGATTTGTCGATTCCCACTTGTAAAGTCGGTCAAAAGTATCAAGATAAAAAGAAAAAAACACCTCGGCATTATAGTTAACTGAAGGTTTTAACTCAAAGTGTTCACAGTTGTGAGAACGGATAAATGTGGTATTTTGATTCTTGAACATGTTGAATGTTAGTGTAAATCACAGTTCGCATTACCATGATTACACACGTCGAGCAAGGCACGAGACATATGGCAACTGTTGCTATTTCTATTCATATTCTATTAACAAATGAACACTTAAACATGGTAAACACTTAACGCCGGTTTTCATTTTTCATTAGCACATTAAGTACCACATTTTAAATATGTTAAAGATAAAATGTGACATCAACCAACAAGATTTGAAAAGAGTTGACCTCCATTTTGTCAAATCTGAATAATTTTCACTCACTTGAAGTTGTGGATCGCGTCAGCGAGACACAACTTCAAGTGGGTGAAAATTAAAATTGAATAATTTGGCGGTTAAAGGGTTAAACATGTCAAAGTGCTGGTCGAGTCTATAGCCATGCTTAGCCTTTCTGTTTGTATTTAGAAAAAAACAATTAGTGAGAGAAATGAACAAGATTGACAAATACATTGTATTCTGATAAGATTCAACTTGTAGATAAGGAATTTGAAGTTGTAGGTCGACGTAGCTGTTCAAGTGAATAAAAATTAGCTGGATCTTGAACAGTTTAAGGGTTGATATTGTATTACCAAATTAAGGGAAACTAAGTAGTTACAAGGGAGTATTTTATATCTGTGATGAGTGAGTGCAAACCAGGCTACCATGTCAACATGGTTATATGGTACATGAATCCCCCATAGAGACGAAAAGTCATGTGGTCAATGATTCATTGTCCAGGTTCCTTTCCAAATGGTATAACCAGCTTTGTGTTTAATCTGTAATTAAAGGGGTAATCCACTGTGTACGAGCAGCAGGTCATATCTGTACCCAGAAATCACCACGCTGATTACAGAGAGGGAGGCAAAAACTAAAACCGAAAACGGACATAGCGTAGATTGTTTGTTTGTTTGTTTGTTTGTTTGTTTGTTTGTTTGTTTGTTTGTTTGTTTGTTTGTTTGTTTGTTTGTTTGTTTGTTTGTTTGTTTGTTTGTTTGTTTGTTTGTTTGTTTGTTTGTTTGTTTGTTTGCCATCGCACCACATCGTGGATTTTCTGAGGTCTCGCCGGAAAGAAACTGCGCCTACGTCCATTGAGATTATTTTACGTCCAACTCTAGGTAAGTCAGACGAGATATCTGAGTTACGTGGTTCTCCGAGCCCCACGACACAACATCGCTGCACGCATGTCCTAGTGTATACAGCACCTGATAGTCCCAGGCAGTCACCAATCTAATTATGGACCGGGAATGGCGTTGCTTAACTTCAGTGATCGAGCCGACAATGATGAGCTAACGCCGTATTGCGTATATTGCATAGGTACATAGCTTTAAGCTGCACCCGGATCCAACTCGCTGATAATACCGGATCCTACTCGCAGATAATAATGTGTGACATTTTGAAGGCACCAGAGTCAAAAAATTATTGTAATATGTAGCTACTGCATACATGGTATATTTTAACATATTTACACAACATAATAACCAGATAACTCATAAACCATGTAAACACGCTAAATTAGACCATGCCTGATAAGTTAGAATCAACATTACATTATCAGACACATGGTTAAAATTGTAATGTGTAACTAATACTTATGTATACTCTAATATATTACACAAAATAATATCCCCTAAACATGCTAAGCTTACATTATCTACACTCATCTAGCAGTGTCATCTGTCCATGAGCAGACACTGCTAACCTTCGTCTCTCGCTTGAATAATGTCAAAACTATGCACGGCTGTCGTCACGTTTTCATTTGTTTGCTGTAATTAAGACAGCGTCTGTTTGACAGCTCGGATTAATCCGAGAGGTCAACGGAAAAATAGCATATTTATATATAAATGAAACGAGTTGTAAGCATTGACCCAGTGTCGGGCCAACGTCTTGTTCATAATGCGAGCTAATAGCGTTGGCCCGGCATTGAACCAGCGCTGTGGTCCTATTTGCAGGACGGAGCGGTCGGTATTTGTTGGAGACGGGTCAAAGTACAGGTAGCATAGCGGGTCTTTCGCACAATCGTTGGTGCGACGCTGGGCCAGCATCTGGAGATAGTGGACCAGCGTTGTACAAACACTGAAGCATTGATGTGGGCTGTATTCAGATGGTACAATAATTGGGCCAACACTGTGTCTTGCTTGTTGTAGTTGGCGCGATGCCGGTGATGCCGGTCCAGCATTCTAAGGTGATGGACCGGCATCGTGCCAACGCCTGGTTCAGATGGTAATGTGACAATTTACTGATGAGAGGTGAAAGAGGGTATAAAGCCACTAGATTTGGGTGCAATACTTCTCTTTCACTTCTCACCTATCACAGTGATTATGACTTGGCTTAAGAGCGGTAACTGGTTACTGAGTCGTGGCTAGTTACCGCTTTTTGCCTGGTGATCGAGACTCTCTGAGCGATGTTTGGCTTTGTGGATGACCATGTGGGTGGACGCAGGCCATTGATTCGCTCAGAGAGAGTCAACAAATTCTTGCAGCTTATAGTGTGAGGCCCAGGGATTTGGAGGCACTGCTTCAGTCAAACCCGAGTTGAGCGGGTCGTTTCTTTTTCTGTACATGTTGTAAAACAGCTGTCTGTCTCTGTGTCTTAAGAAACCTGTATCCAGCTTCAGGTGTTGTGGACTCTTGACTTGCGTCTCTGCAAAACTCCAAAAGTCATTGTGAGTCCCCATGACTTTTAACAAATAATAATGCAGTGGTCAAAAACCAGGTCAGTAGGAATTCCCCTTCTATCATAACCATAGGGGGAGTTTCAGCATTTTTTAGATTACGCCAAAGCTGGTCGCTGAGTGGACCTGGCAACCTGCCAGCACCTCGAGTTGGCAAGCTGCCATCATTCGCATAAGGCCCCAAGATATTCAGTCCTTGAGCTGTGTGAGAGAACTGTCTTTCAGTCTAACATTATCATGATTATCAGACATAATTCCATCGGATTAACAGAGTGAACAAAATTGATATGTTGAAACTGGGAACTGTTACTTGTACCATAAACATGATCAATAACTATTTGTATAAATATGATATGAGTTTAACTATGAGTTTAACTATGAGTTTAAGCGTGTTTAAAGTAAGAAAATCAAGTCTAAGCTGTGGAAACAATAGAACATAATTGTTTTAAAAATAAATAGACTGTAAGCGTGCGGTGATTAGCATTTCAAGGATTAAGACCCATCAATCAAGAGACTCTGAGTCAATGTTGGTTTAATGTTGGGTCAGCGTCGCAATAGTTAGTTGTCTCACCTGTTGAAAATCCGCGGCAGTGTGCCATTCTGGAGGGCCTGCTATGTGGCCTACAATACCAGCGTTATTAACGAGGCCCCACAACCCTGAAAACAATAACATTAAGAGTATTAAGATTTTGCTCATTACCAGATTACACTGTATAATCATGATAATCAGATACTTAAACATGTTAAAGCTCGTCGTCTCATGTTTTACATTTTTCTTTCAATTAATTAATTTAGTCATTAACCCGTTCACATGGTTAAGTGTTGACTGTGTGAGGGAGACGCAGTGTAGAAAATGCATTTTATAAATTGATTCTTTAGTTTTTAATGCAACTCTGACCATTTGCTTATCAAATTTGTAATTGAATAGCAAGATATTTATACACGAATGGAAAAGGATGTCTAGCAAGTTACAACCTGAAAGAGAAAATTGCTAATCAATTATTTTCAAACAATTTTTTCCCTGTGTACAATTTATCCGGCTGACACGAGACGTTGAACTAATGCTGCCCAATGTTGGTCCAATATCTACGATGCTGACCCAACGTTGATCTAACATTAAATCAATGCCTAGTGTCTGTTGGGCATGAGTACCTTCTCCCTCTGGTAGATCAGTCTCCACAAACTCCACCGCCTGACGAACGTGTTCAGGGTTTGTAACGTCCATCACAAACGCCTTCAGCCTCTGTGACGTCACCTGCTGTAGACGTGTTCTGGACGTATCTCTGAGACATGCTGCGTAGACTCGACAGCCCAGGAGGTCAAGGCGCTGAGCCAATAACCCCCCAAGACCTGTATCACAACCTGGAGAGAAAGTAAGACATGAGTGTATATACGACAGCCAGGAGGTCAAGACCAAGTCAGTAGGCCTTACCCCCCAAGACCTCTATCACAACCTGAGGAGAACGTGTTATAGCATAAAAATTATGACTGATTAACATTATACTCTAATGACTAGGGGATCATTGGAAATTAGTTAATTGTGCTGAAAGTTGTAATTAAAACAAGACTACATAAGTCCAGGAGCTCCCGCTCCGAATTAGAATTTGATTGGAGCGATCTTGTCTAGTGTTATTAATGTAGTCCTAGGCTAGGTAAAAAATCAAGACGCAAGATATTTATGTCTAGGAGGCTCAGTCTAAGAGTACTATAAAAACTAGACAGTAAACCTCCATTGAAATTAATGATACTAATCAGTATCCCAGTAATGGTCTAACTATCTGGCACGGTTTACCCGATATCAGGCTTATTGAGGTAAATAATGGCTGATTTACGGTCATTTTGAATTCGATCTAGATAAAAAAATTCAGGGTGCATCCTCCACCGAAACCTCACATTTTGTTTTATAGTAATAGTGTAGCTATCTAACACAGTTTGCCAAATATTGGGCATGTGAAAGCAAATAATGGCCGATAGGCAGACATTTTGAATCTAGTTAAAAAAATTTAGGGTGCATCCCCCCTCGAAACATCAAATTTTTGTCTTATAGTAATGGTCTAGCCAGCTAACACGGTTTGCCAAATATTGGGCATGTAAATAATGGCCGATAGGTGGGCATTTTGAATTTGATCAAGTCGAAATTTTTCAAGATCGATGCATCCTGTCCTAAAACGTCACATTTTGAAATCGTAGAGTTGAAAATTTCCAGGGTGCATCCTCCCTCGAAAACTCACATTTTGTTTTATAGTAATGGTCTAGCCATCTAGCACGGTTTACCAAATATCGGCCATGTGAAAATGAAAAATGGCCGATAGGCGGCCATTTGAAATTAGATCGAGTCGAAATGTTTCAAGATGCATCTTCTTCTGAAATCTCACATTTTGTTTTATAGTAATGGTCTAGCCATCTAGCACGGTTTATCAAATATCCGCCATGTGAAAGTGAATAATGGCCGATAGGCGGCCATTTTTAATTTGATCAAGTTGACATTTTCATAATGCATATACTCCTGAAACGTCACATTATTTTGTTTTATAGTAATCATGGTAATGGTCCAGCTATCTAGCACGGTTTGCCAAATATCGGTCATGTGAAAGTGAATAATAGCCGAAAGGCGGCCATTTTGAATTTAATCAAGTTGAAATCTCACATTTTGTTTTCTAGTAATGGTTTAGCTATCTAGTACGGTTACCCAATATCAGGCCTGTCGAGGTAAATAATGGCCAATAGGCGACCATTTTGAATTTGATCGAGTCGGAATTTTTGAAGATGCATCCTCTCCTGAAACCTTGCAATTTGTTTTATTATATAGTAATCATGGTAATGCCAAAAATGGTGTAGCTATCTTGCGCGGTTTTCATGATATCAACGACCATGTACGATAAGATGATCAACTTACGGATTTCACCATACAAATGCGTGTAATACATTGCGGGGGCCCTAGGGTAGTGGTTAGCACCGCTGCCTTTCACGCCAGAGTTCGGGGTTCGGTTCCCGGTCTCGGCGGTTTCAAAGAAACAAAAAATGTTTCTTCCCCATCCACGTGTGAAAGTTAGTATTGTGGGGAGCCTCCGTGACCGAGAGGTAGCGTGCTCGGCCTCAGACCGCCAGGGCTCGAATTTCGAATCCTGTGTCTGGAGGACAGTGTCATCTCAATCATCTCACCATCCTCAGGAGGTTCTCCTGGCCCAGTTTAGCCTATATGTGCACAAAGGTGGCCTAAAGCCCGATTCATTTCATTTACATTGCGCAGTGCTGTCCCCTTTTAACGGGAGTTGGAACTACGCTTTGGCAAGTGTATCATCATATAAAACAAGTGATAATTTCACCACTTTAACCTCCAAATAAAAAATAATGTTTTTCTAGGTTTGACAGCTATGACAATATATCTGCAATATTTATTTTTGGAAGAGCTGTGTACAGAAAGTACACAAATATGTGAGCACAGAACGGGAGGGGAGTGACGATATGTCGTCAAGCATAGCGACCACAAAGGAGATCAGGGCAAAACATTGGTAACAACCATAACTTGGCAGACATGTATTTTAATTCAAACTTGTATTATTTAAAAATATATATTTAGAACACAAAAGTAATATTATAAAATTATAATATGTGAGCCTTCTCTCTCGGACCACTACCATCAATGTCACGGAGGACTGGAGCGTTAGCAGTATACTGATATCTTGAAAACAAGACACGTTCATTTTTATGACACAATTTATTGATAGTTGAATCTTAATACTTTTCTATTTCTCCTGCCGTTACTGGTAATAAGGTGTTCATTGTTTTCTCGCAGTACATGATGTAGCCGAATGGGGACATACATATGTAATATTAACGTGAAACATTCACAACTTGCACGAGATTTAGAGTCTTTGATGATGGTAATAATCTGATCTCTGTTGTGACTCTTATGTAGAATGTGTTCAGGTATATTTCCGAAAATTCATTTGAACTAATTAATTATATTAAGTTTTGATGGTAAAAAAAAGCCCCACACCTTGAATATTCAAATATTGCTTCTTAGACAGAAATGTATGCAATTTATTAGTGGCATCAAAATTACTTTACATTGATCACATGCAGATCGTGACACTTTGCGACAAAGATATCCTCTGATATATAATATTATACAAGAATAATCTCCTCCTCAATGGTAATACCCGTTTGTGGCGTGGATGATTTCAGCATTGAATCAGCTAGTTCTGTGACAGTATCGCTCAGATCAGGTGAATCATCAGTAACAGTAACAGGCTTTATATCAGCAAAATATTTCTGTTCATGTATATTCTGAATGATAAACATGACAAATGATCCGTGTCATTAGACTATAATATATAGTAATATAATTTATATGGTATATATATTATTTCCATTGCCCCTATCTTGGTTTTCTTTGCCCGTATCTACCCTTGCACACAATTCACCTGCCAGCAGATACGAGAAGATGGACAAATGATGGGTTGATGCTGGACCAGCATTACAAACCTTGGACCAGCATTACACTATAAATGAGTCGACGTCTCGTGTTAGCTGGGCGTCACCTGTTGTTTGTAAACAATGAATATGCATACTTGTTTATACGGGTGCATCAACCCCTGAGGTACCAAAGGGAAGAAGACAATTAAAAAGTATTGATAACTAACCAACAAATTATTGGATAAAAAATAGAAGTAAACCTCGGGCAATACTTATTCTTCTGATTTGTATGATGTGAAGTATGTATTGTTTTTAATAGGATCAATGTCATAATTACTCGTCGTAATATGGTAAAATCATACTTGATAAGTGGCAAAAGCATTAGTTCCAACTCCCAATACCGGGGGACAGCACTGAGAGCGATTTCACGTTTTGGGGGAGAGTTGACTATCTAATCGTACATGGTCTTTGATGATATTCCGCGAAATATTTCAGTCGGATTTACCTATGTTATAAATTAGGTCAAAGTGCTGGGTCAACTTCAAGGTCAAGGTCCAAAAACCTGAAAAGGCACAACTAGAGACCTTAGAGACCATGTATGTGCAATATGACTGTAATCGGTCGTACACACCTGTAATGAGGACGTGTCTGACGTGGATATGGTCGTACACATCTGTAATGAGGACATGTCTGGCGTGGATACGGTCGTACATACCTGTAATGAGGACGTGTCTGACGTGGATACGGTCGTACATACCTGTAATGAGGACGTGTCTGACGTGGATACGGTCGTACACACCTGTAATGAGGACGTGTCTGACGTGGATACGGTCGTACATACCTGTAATGAGGACGTGTCTGACGTGGATACGGTCGTACACACCTGTAATGAGGACATGTCTGGCGTGGATACGGTCGTACATACCTGTAATGAGGACGTGTCTGACGTGGATACGGTCGTACACACCTGTAATGAGGACATGTCTGGCGTGGATACGGGCAGTACATACCTGTAACATGTGTAATGAGGACGTGTCTGGCGTGGATACGGTCAGTACATACCTGTAATGAGGGCGTGTCTGGCGTGGATACGGTCGTACATACCTGTAATGAGGACGTGTCTGGCGTTGCTACGGTCAGTACATACCTGTAACATGTGTAATGAGGACGTGTCTGGCGTTGATACGGTCAGTACATACCTGTAACATGTGTAATGAGGACATGTCTGGGAGTGGATACGGTCGTACATACCTGTAATGAGGACGTGTCTATAGTGGATATGGTCGTACACACCTGTAACATGTGTAATGAGGACGTGTCTGGCGTGGATACGGTCGTACATACCTGTAATGAGGACGTGTTTAACGTGGATACGGTCGTACATACCTGTAATGAGGACGTGTTTGACGTGGATACGGTCAGTACACACCTGTAATGAGGACGTGTTTGACGTGGATACGGTCGTACATACCTGTAATGAGGGCGTGTCTGGCGTGGATACGGTCAGTACATACCTGTAATGAGGACATGTCTGGCATGGATACGGTCGTACACACCTGTAACATGTGTAATGAGGACGTGTCTGGCGTGGATATGGTCGTACATACCTGTAATGAGGACGTGTTTAACGTGGATACGGTCGTACATACCTGTAATGAGGACGTGTTTGACGTGGATACGGTCAGTACATACCTGTAATGAGGACGTGTTTGACGTGGATACGGACGTACATACCTGTAATGAGGACGTGTCTGGCGTGGATACGGTCGTACATACCTGTAATGAGGACGTGTCTGCCGTGGATACGGTCAGTACATACCTGTAACATGTGTAATAAGGACGTGTCTGACGTGGATACGGTCGTACATACCTGTAATGAGGACGTGTCTATAGTGGATACGGTCGTACACACCTGTAACATGTGTAATGAGGACGTGTCTGGCGTGGATACGGTCGTACATACCTGTAATGAGGGCGTGTTTGGCGTGGATACGGTCAGTACATAATTGTAACATGTGTAATGAGGACGTGTCTGGCGTGGATACGGTCGTACATACCTGTAATGAGGACGTGTCTATAGTGGATACGGTCGTACACACCTGTAACATGTGTAATGAGGACGTGTCTGGCGTGGATACGGTCGTACATACCTGTAATGAGGGCGTGTCTGGCGTGGATACGGTCATTACATACCCAGATACCTGTAATGAAGACATGTCTTGTGTGGATATGGTCGTACATACCTGTAATGAGGACGTGTCTATAGTGGATACGGTCGTACACACCTGTAACATGTGTAATAAAGACGTGTCTGGCGTGGATACGGTCGTACATACCTGTAATGAGGATGTGTCTGGCGTGGATACGGTCAGTACATACCTGTAATTAGTACGTGTCTGGCGTGGATAGGGTCAGTACATACCTGTAACATGTGTAATGAGGACGTGTCTGGTGTGGATACGATCAGTACATACCTGTAATGAGGACGTGTCTGGCGTGGATACGGTCAGTACATACCTGTAATTAGTACTGTCTGGCGTGGATACGGTCAGTACATACCTGTAATTAGTACTGTCTGGCGTGGATACGGTCAGTACATACCTGTAACATGTGCAATGAGGACGTGTCTGGCGTGGATACGGTCAGTACATACCTGCAACATGTGCAATGAGGACGTGTCTGGCGTGGATACGGTCAGTACATACCTGCAACATGTGCAATGAGGACGTGTCTGGCGTGGATACGGTCAGTACATACCTGTAATGAGGGCGTGTCTGGCGTGGATACGGTCAGTACATACCTGTAATTAGTACTGTCTGGCGTGGATACGGTCAGTACATACCTGTAACATGTGCAATGAGGACGTGTCTGGCGTGGATACGGTCAGTACATACCTGCAACATGTGCAATGAGGACGTGTCTGGCGTGGATACGGTCAGTACATACCTGTAATGAGGACGTGTCCGGCGTGGATACGGTCAGTACATACCTGTAACATGTGTAATGAGGACGTGTCTGGCGTGGATACGGTCAGTACATACCTGTAATGAGGACGTGTCCGGCGTGGATACGGTCAGTACATACCTGTAATGAGGACGTGTTTAACGTGGATACGGTCGTACATACCTGTAATGAGGACGTGTTTGACGTGGATACTGTCAGTACATACCTGTAATGAGGACGTGTCTGGCGTGGATACGGTCAGTACATACCTGTAATGAGGACGTGTCCGGCGTGGATACGGTCAGTACATACCTGTAACATGTGTAATGAAGACTTGTCTGGCGTGGATATGGTCGTACATACCTGTAATGAGGACGTGTTTAACGTGGATACGGTCGTACATACCTGTAATGAGGACGTGTTTGACGTGGATACGGTCAACTACATACCTGTAATGAGGACGTGTTTGACGTGGATACGGTCGTACACACCTGTAATGAGGACATGTCTGGCGTGGATACGGTCAGTACATACCTGTAATGAGGACGTGTCCGGCGTGGATACGGTCAGTACATACCTGTAACATGTGCAATGAGGACGTGTCTGGCGTGGATACGGTCAGTACATACCTGCAACATGTGCAATGAGGACGTGTCTGGCGTGGATACGGTCAGTACATACCTGTAATGAGGACGTGTCCGGCGTGGATACGTGTCCGGCGTGGATACGGTCAGTACATACCTGTAACATGTGTAATGAAGACTTGTCTGGCGTGGATACGGTCAGTACATACCTGTAATGAGGACGTGTCCGGCGTGGATACGGTCAGTACATACCTGTAATGAGGACGTGTCTGGCGTTGATACGGTCAGTACATACCTGTAACATGTGTAATGAGGACGTGTCTGGCGTGGATACGGTCAGTACATACCTGTAATGAGGACGTGTCCGGCGTGGATACGGTCAGTACATACCTGTAATGAGGACGTGTCCGGCGTGGATACGGTCAGTACATAGCTGTAACATGTGTAATGAGGGCGTGTCTGGTGTGGATACGGTCGTACATACCTGTAATGAGGACGTGTTTAACGTGGATACGGTCGTACATACCTGTAATGAGGACGTGTTTGACGTGGATAGGGTCAGTACATACCTGTAATAAGGACATGTCTGGCGTGGATACGGTCGTACACACCTGTAATGAGGACGTGTCTGGTGTGGATGCGGTCGTACATACCTGTAATCATGGTAATGAGGACGTGTCTATAGTGGATACGGTCGTACACACCTGTAATGAGGACGTGTCTGGCGTGGATACGGTCAGTACATACCTGTAACATGTGTAATGAGGACGTGTCTGGCGTGGATACGGTCGTACATACCTGTAATGAGGACGTGTCTGGCGTGGATACGGTCGATACGGATCCATCGTCTGATCCTGGACAAAATGAAGTAGGCGATGATACAAGGGACAAGCCACGCCCACATCCACACCTCCACACTCATCACGTGACTCTGTCAGCCAATCAAGAGTGTTATTTGCTGAAAAAATATGTACGTTCCATCAAAATGATTTTTCCTTATCATCATGATCATGTTTATTATAAAACCTAAATATTAGGATGTATCCAGGCCCTCCAACAAACATCTACTTTTGCTTTATTTAATTTCCTGACCCACATGATCTATCACAAAGTTTTAACGAGAAGTAAAAAATGTAATGATTCCGGCTTTAGGCCACTTTTGTGCTCATATAGGCTAAATTGGGCCATTCGAAATTCGAGCCCTGGCGATCTGAGGTCGAGCACGCTACCTCTCGGTCACAGAGGCTCCCCACAATAGTGAGTTTCACGAGTGGATGGGGAAGAAATATTTTTGTTTCTTTCAAACCGCCGATACTGGGAAACGAACCCCGAACTCTAGCGTGAAAGGCAGCGGTGCTAACCACTACCCCAGGGCCCCCGCCCTTGACGAGAAGTGGTGAGGCCACACGTAGTAGTCCTTATTTAACATGTTTAAATTTCGAAAGCAGCAAGCGTTTTTGTTTGTTTAACATGTTTAATTCACATTATTAAGTTGTCGGTTAGCTGTTAACAATAATCATGTTAATATGATAATTTAATCAAATTTGTAATTAAATCGTCTTTTAAATCATGGTAAATGGAGAATGAACCGAAAATAATATTTATCATGTTTATAATATCAAAGCAAAAACAATATCCTTTGTTTACCAACGTTGATAATGATCTATATTGGTGTGTCTCTCTGTCGAGACTCACAACTTCAAGTGTAAAAAAACAATATTTTATTCCAACTAATTTGAAACCCACAATTTGTCATTCTTGCTAGTTAAACACAGTACACTTCAAGAACATTTATCATCATGACCATGCTTGACAAAAATATTTAGTTTTAGTCACTTAGTTTTGCTAATCATGCTAATAGTGCACTGTCATCAACATAAGATATAATTTTGCATCAATCCGCGAAATCATTCAGCTGAACATGCTAAAGGATGAATACAAGTGGGTCAAGAACAGAACGTCGTAGCACCCCTGTTTTAACCGGAAGAAAATTAGATATAATGTTATTAATTTGTACAGATTATTTGAAAAGTAACTATTCAAAAAGACTAAAACGCTGCCCATAATCATGATAATCATGATAATGCCATACATACTATTTTAATGTATATAAGATAAAATAGACATTGTAATTTATCCGACTTTCCACATATTTCGTTATTCTCACAATTAACATGATTAATTCACGACCAGTTAATCAGCGTAATGTATATTACGAAATCCATGCCACGTGTAACCATTTTAACTGTTAAATATTTTTTTGTTTAGAACATTTATTAGTTATATAACTTTGTCAAATATAAGATTTTTATACATGTTCTATGTAGGCAGTGCTTAAATGTTTAAATAAAGGATACAATTGAGTTATTTTTAACTTATTATGCTTATCAGAAAATGTTCCTCTCCTTTATTTGGCTGGAGATTGATTGGATAACCAGGGTCAAAGGTGATTCAAGATAATATTCAATCAGTAAATCTCAAACAAGATTTCGGAGATAATTTGTATGTGAAACAGAGTCACCATCGCGACATTATATCTGCCAAATTTGGGCCAATATATTGAAAAATAAAGTAAAATTATAAACAATTCATTAATCGTCTCTGAGCCTATTCCATTGGTAGTAACTTTTACGTTTTAATAATATCATTGTTGGGTAAGTTGGTTATTTATTATTCAAATTATGTACAGTTTAAAATGTTTGTGTCAGGTTCTTTTAATATTCTGTATCGGTGATATTGTTTCAGTTTAGTAGGTCTACTAGTTGGAAGGATCTCGTCTTCCACATGCTCCATTATCGGACTATCGGAACACGTTGTGTAGAGCTTTTGCTAAAATACTAACCATTACTCACTTTTTCAGTAAGTCTAGCGATCTAGCAACTGAAACAAGAATCGTCGAGATTTAGATGTGCAAATAGCTACGCTGCTTCACGCCTTGGCCATGTTGACGTCCTGTGGCCTCTTCCACTATAAATAAGGCTATTATTACACATGTGACAGGATCAGTCATTATATTGAAGATTCCGTCAATGAGGCAAACAAATGAAATACAATTAAGAACCATGATAACCATGATAACCTGATAACGCTACATATCCAATTTTGCGCAACATGTTTCCTTATTACCAGACCGCAATCATGGGAGGGCCTAGTGCAACTAATTGCAAATTTTATTAACCTGTTAAATTTATGTAGTCTGGTGGTGTCTACGCAGTCTTTCCTAAAAATAAGCTCAAAATTTCACTGGACAGTAGATCCTGTAAACTTGAAACGTTTACCAGACCACAAAAAAATTCACAAGACAGTAGGTGGTCAATGGCTGATTCTTAGTTACCTTGTGAGACCAAAAAAAACGACCAAAAAACAAAACTGACCAAAAAAAATTACCGAATTGTAGGTCCGATGTGGTAGGGTATTTTGCCGGACCTACCTCTG
Source organism: Flabesymbios commensalis (assembly GCA_964017125.1). NCBI lineage: Eukaryota > Metazoa > Annelida > Polychaeta > Terebellida > Flabelligeridae > Flabesymbios > Flabesymbios commensalis. The sequence goes on along the minus strand of OZ024916.1, from coordinate 20,640,166 downwards.
TTTAACCTGACATGGCCGGTCGGTCCGACGCTATTGGGAAAGACTGTCTACGGGCATTTTTATCTGTTTATAATTACAAAGTAGATCATCAAATGTATCTCATTTCTGACATATGCTGCAAAAGCTGCCAGGAAACACGAGACGCCGCACCACGGATCATGCTCCTGGTTTAATGTTGGCCAAATGCATTAAACCTGCATTGAATCAACGTCATGTGTTCGCTGTGTAATGACCCGGTCACACTGTCGCGAATCATGATAGCGACCTGATATGGATGTGAATCCGTACTATATGTCCTAGATCGCCAGCTGATTCGCCACTGTCGTATTGTTCCGTGCTATATAGAGCGTGTCAATTCTCCCAAAAAATCTCACGGTTCTCAACGGTTCACCAAGCCGATACGTATGTTTCAAACTGTCTGAAACATCCGTACTGCCAATACGAACTCGTTGTAGCTCCTTACAGTTCGTAGCAGTTCGAATAGGTTCTAATCAGTTTTTTACACTTCGTATTGCATTTCGTATCGCTTCGCAGCGTAACGGGTTAGCTCGCATTGGAATGCGGCGATGAGCAAAGTATCAGAAAAAACTTACTAGAACTGACTCGACGCAACACGGTACAGATACGGTTGTCGTTGTTTGTCGAACTGAATCTTTGCTATTTACGGCCAGGAGATACGATTCAGTACAATTTACATCACGAAATAGAATGGATAGCTACGGATTGCAACATTGCGCAAATATGGAGTGAGACGAGATACGAATAAGGTAGATCCCAATGCGAATAACGGCGATTCACAATTACTTAATCATGTTAATGCGAACCAGGACGTTACCAATACAATGCAGAACGAACGAATAAGGTAGATTCACATAGGAGTAAGCATAAGGGCCTTCGACTGTATATCATTCCAGTGTTGCCAGGGCAGACTATGATTAGATAGTCATTGTGTTTCAGATAATGGCCAAACATCACACAAATTTCGACATATATCTGACTGTCGTTTCATACTCATAAATAGGTCTCCAAAATCTCAAGAGATTCGAGTGGTGGGAAGTATTTTAAAACACTGTTTCCTAACTATACCCTTTCAACATATTCGACTATTGTTATGGTGGGATGACGAGCCACTTTCTAGCAGTGTTATGTACGTATTTTAATAGAAAACCTAATTTGGTACGATGTTATTATTGAGATTACCAGTGCCTTATTAAAAGACCTCTATATTCAGATATTACTTATTCTCATTTATCATGTTTATAATGGTCTGACATATATTTGAAAATAATAGCTAACACATCAGCCGTCGCAAATGTGATTATCGGGCACTAAAGTTTTGCATTGACCAGACAATTTCTAACCTAGGGACAATAATTGCGATAGAGATTTTGTATTCAAATAACATCCAAAACATTCAATTCCTCACTTATCACGGGAGATTGAAGTCAAAGTATACCTTGTTTACCCCCTAATATACATGCCCTGACATATAACTGTACACTTTTAGAGACAGTTGCTAGATATAGTGTGTATTATAGGCCTATCATACGAATAATTATACCAACAATAACCATGATAACACAATTTGTACAGTTCCAGATTAGTAAAAAAATATATTTAAAAAACTCTAAAAGTACTAATTTTGATCCAAGTCGAAAAACATATACATAAATGATATATAAATAGGCATATAGATGTATATAGTTACAACACTTACAACAGTTATAGGCCTGCATTTAGTCTGAATGACTAACAGAAAGCCTATAATAACTGAACGGTTGGATATTATGCATAATGATTTTCAGCACTGATATGTTTTTAAAATATATTTTTATTTCGCTATGAACAGAAGTGGGATTTTTCGGGAGCAATTTAAAAATCACAAGGATTAAAAATCAGAAAAATAACTGGGTGCTAAGACAGTGACTGTTGCTGCCAAATGCGACTTTAAGCACTATGTTAATACTGAAACTCCATAATCTGATAATGTATCTCTCTAAATATATTTTTTTGACCCACTCTCTTTTTCAACTTCAAGTCGACAGTTGTCGTCGTCTTCTTCCGCGACATTACATTTGTTTAGCAATTTTATTTGTGACGTATTTATGTCACTCCGCTTTCTGTTATCTGCTGTTTTTCTGTGGAAGTTTCTTTAATTGTTTTCATTTGCCGTAATATTTCCACTGTTAATCTGCATGTTCTCTTTTCCACGCTATATTTTTCGCTGATGAATTATCTGTCTTTATCACTTTATCAGTGTTTATGATGATACACTCCTATCTCCCTCTGTCTGTCAAGCAATTTGCTTTACTGTTCTATTGATTTTCTTTATAAGTTGTTGTAAACATATTTATTTAACGAGGATTTACAAATAGCTACAAAGCTAAGGTCAGTGTCTCCTCAGTGCAGGTGCAAGTGCAAGTAGTAATAATAATATAATGTGGTGTGAAACATGTATAAATTAAACATCGGCACCTCTATGCAATACCATAACAATGTGACCAAGCAAATACACAACATTGTCACCCACATTTACGAAGAAGCAAAAAATATGAATACACACAATAAGCATGAAAGATGCCTTCAAGGCGGCTCAAAAATAACATTATATATTCACACATTTCGAAACAGAGAAATACAGAAGTACACACTATAATTAGGAAAAAAAATCTAAAAATTAAAATGAAATGCAGGTATCTGGCTACATCCCAAAACGCGATGTTTCGTTAATATATAACAAAACAAAACGGCATATTTTTATATTTATTTCGGGGGGCAGTGTAAAAGATCCCGAGACAAGAAGTTCGTAATCAATTCTTGTTTCTGGAGTAATTAACGGAGATATTTTTTCTAGCATAGTTTCGCGTTGAAAAGTGTAATTGCTGCATTGGAAAAAATAATGTCTAGCAGATTCGATTTGAGGCCCACATGTACACATGGGGCTGGGTATACAAGATTTGTTATATAGATCCCCATTTAATGAAGAGAAGTTGAACCTAATTTGACAGAGATTAATTTGATCAAGTCGATTGCCGATATAAAAATGTTTGGGTACTATGGACCTAACTTTCAGGTAGTCAGTTATTTTGCATTTAAATAGAGCTTTTTGAGAACAGCAACGTATGCTGGACGGTAACAGGTTCCATAAATGTGTACTTGAAGGGAAAAAGGAATAACGAGAGTATGATGTTCTGCAACGATGTCCCAAGTATTTGAACTCCCCCCTGGCTCTAGTGGTATTTCTGCTGTTCCCCAGAGGGCGCGTTAAAAAGGTATGGAGGTTGACAGGACAGGTTTTAAATACTATGCTATGGAATTTTAAAATTTTATGAAACGTTCGCCTGGTTTGCAAAGTACAAAGTCCAGTTTCTTCCAGTAACAATTGGCGTGATGTACCTTTCTTACAACCTGTGATCAGACGCAGCGCATTATATTGAATATTCTCAAGGGTATTTTTATCATTCTGGGAACAGTTGTCGAAAACTACATCTCCATATTCTAAAAGTGGACGTATGAAAGAAAGGTAGCAGCGATGTAGTGCTGAGCGACTCATTTTGTACTTGAATAAACACGTAAATGGACACGTTTCATTGCCTTAGTTGTTATTTCGTTGATATGATCAGACCATGATAGCGTTTTGTTCAAGACAATGCCTAAGTGTTTGTGGCTATCTACTTGTTTTATGACAGTATTGTTTACCAATACTGGTACATAAGGTAATATTTTATTTTTACGTGAAAAAAGTATAGTTGCAGATTTGGATGGGCTAAGCGTCAGAAGCCAGTCCCTGCACCACTTGGAAATTTTTGCCAGGTCACGATTCAGTATTTTGGCAGCCTTTCGGCGGTTACAGTTCACTTTTTGGAAAAGCGAACAGTCGTCAGCAAAAAGAAATAGGTCAGATTCTATCGAATTACAAATGTCATTTATATAAATTAAAAACAGAAGTGGCCCAAGGACTGACCCCTAAGGAACCCCGGCAGTTAATTTAAACCATGATGATTCTGTGTTATTTACCAGAACACGTTGTTTCCTATTTTTTAAGTAACTTTTAATTAATTCCAAAATATTTCCAGCAACGCCATATCTTTTTAGTTTATATAGTAGGCCTGTATGCCAAACTTTGTCGAAGGCCTTTGAAAAATCCAGAAAGACACCGTGTACTTCATCTCCGGAATCAAGTGCTGAATAGATGTTATGACATATAATGGATAACTGGTTAGTAGTGTAATCTCCTGGAATAAATCCTGATTGTTTGCTAGAAATTATGTTTTGATTTTTCAAATAGCTAAATAAATGTTGGAAAATATTTTTTTCAAACACTTTCGAAATACATGGTAGTAAACTAGCAGGCCTGTAGTTGGTACATTGTGTCATATCACCTTTCTTGAATAATGGTATGACATTTGCTTGTTTCCAAGCATCAGGAAAGGTGCCCTTTGCGATACATTTATTAAATAAGATAGATAGAGGTTCAGCTAAAGCAGATGAGGTCTCTGTAAGTATTCGATTACTGATATTGTCCGGTCCTGTAGCTTTACCAGGTTTTAGTTTATTCAATGTTTTGTATACCTCAAGTGGATTTGTAGTAATATTATATATAGTGGCGTTATAGCGAGGCGGTGTCTGAGGTAGTTTTGCAGCAGATTTATCAAGAGTGGACTGTTCAACAAAGTAGCGATTAAAAATGTCGGCTTTGTGCTTATTATCAGTCACCAGAGAGCCATTATTATTAAGAGGAGCTTTAATAACTGGTTTATTATACAGTAATGCTTTACATGTTTGCCACCATGTCTTAGAATTTGGATTCCCACTGTTAACCGTTTCAAATTGCTTCAACTGGTAGTTTATTTTAGCGCTTCTAATTTCAGATACCGTTTTGTTCCGAATCGTTTTAAACTTATTCTGCAGCCTTATGTTTTGTGGTTTGTTCTTCAAACTGGAATGAAGTCTGTTTCTAGTCCTCATTAATCTCCTAATTTCGCTGTCAAACCAGGGCTTGTCTCTGGGACGTATCGTTGTTTCATAGCAGGGAATAAATAATTTTGCATTATATGTTAAAAGATTCATAAAATTATTTGTAATTTCATTAATATCACCAGTTGTGAATATGGTTCCCACGCAACATTCATTAAACTGATTCGGAACATAAGGAAATTTGCATTTTTATAATTCCACACCGTTCGTTTATAAGCAGTATGTATAGATGAGGTTTGAGGGTATAGTCTGAAATATATAGGGCAGTGATCAAAACAGCTATCTTTAGGTAAGGTGCCAAATTCATTCACATTACAAGTAGAGTTTGTAAAAATGTGGTCAATGCAAGAGTGTGAAGTATTTCCAAATCTAGTCGGCTCGTCTATCAACTGAGAAAAATCATTGCAGTCGAAAAAGTTTTTCAGAGCTTTTCCATCCGAGGATGTGGCATCGTATGTACACCACTCTTGGTGCTTTGTATTTGAATCTCCAATTAAATATATATTATGGATTGAGTAAAATTTCGCTTTGGTTATTATATGAAAAATATTGTCAATAAAGTCATTTATATTTAAACTAGGTGGTCGGTAGAAAAAACAAAGTAGATGTGGCGTACATTTGATGTCGACTTCAGTGCAAATATATTCTCCCATGTCGGTTCAATAAGAGGACACCTTTTAGTGGCTACGTTCTCAGATATGTACACAGCTACACCACCGCCATCCCTTCGACGGTCTTTCCTAATAGGCGGTAAAAATCCAGGCAGGAGTATCTGGTCATCTAGTATTGAATCATCCAGCCATGTTTCACTAATTCCAAATATATCTAGAGAGGTAATACTACACATAAGGCTAATAAGATCTAATTTTGTTTCTGGGTTCCGGGTTGGAGCGGTTAGGCTACGTACATTCTGAGCTTCTATTGAAAAAGATTGTAAAATTGGACCAGGATTCGATTCCACATCACCAGAGCGAGAACGATGCATTTGGTAAATCATCCACGTTATAAGAAAAAAAGGAGCAAGATTTTTCTAAAATAAAAGAGTGGAAGACCAGCGGGTGATACTTTGCAGGCCATGAAATGTACCTATCGACATTCGATAGTGTGCTACGTCAATTGACATTGTGCTTTTGTAAAATAGACATACATATATAGCATCTGTAAAGGTAACCGATTACCGACATATTCAGATCGGAAATGTAGACAAAAGTGTGCATGGTGCAAAAAAAAGAACAAAGTTAACAATCCCAGATAAACAATGGACACGAATGCTGTCGGCATCGTGAGTGAAATGTGGAAACCACATTATGAATCAAATCAAACAAAAAATTAACAAAAAACAGTGAAATTGAGTACAATTGTGAGGAAATATGTACGTGTCAAGATATGGCCTAAGTTTGAATGTTTGGGTACTAGTGACCGTAGTGACAAAACTAATGTTCAGTTGCAGTAAACAGATTTGTGAACAGATCGAATGCAGTGAGGCATAGATACATGCAGTCACTGTGCAACCAGGCAAAATGTAATGATTTTCGGTAATATATCCTAAAGCCCAACGTTAAACCAACATGGGCACAACACATACAACACCGACCTTATTGTGTTCTGTCAATATTGTAACATTGTTGACCATCCCAGTAAACACGATACGTTGACCCAATCCTGCTTGAATGCCGGGTCAGCATTTCCAATATTGAAACAACGTCGGGTCAACGCCTCGTGATTGGAGGGATCAGCTTTGACACAGTCATGGTGTAGTTATGAATAATGGACTAGTTAACAGACGTGCCACACCAACATGTGATACACTGTGTACACACATAATGTTCGTAAACATATTGTCTCAATTTAAAGCCCCACCAGGCGTGTCATAAGCGAGTGTTGATCCAATGCTGGTCCACCGCTGCTCCACCGCTTTATAAGTTAGAGTTGTTATTTCCCGGTACTGTTTTCCTTTGATTTCCTATACTGTGGTTGCAATCATTACTCTTTCTACCACATCTTATTCTTGTCTTCTACTATGTACCCTACTTTGTTACATTTACTTTATTCGCTGATGTTTTTTTGTATTCTACTTCCTTCTATGCTTAAACATTTTAAACATGTTAAATAGTCATCGATCTTTATATAGCTTCTTCTGTGACACCATTTTTTCTTATGGGATACCGTTAATGATCTATATTTGAGCACCGATTCTAATATAAATTCGGTCTTTTAAAAATGTTATAACAAAATTATAATTGAATAAATTTGATAACATTAACATGATTAACTTAAAATGATAGTAATATAATTTTTTTTAATAATCTAACACAGCACCAAAATTGGGTGAAGATGATGTTAATTTGTAGCCAACAGCTCATCCCTATTGACATGATTGAATCGCACTGGTCCGTTCCAGGTCGTATCAGTTCGTACTGGTCCGTTCCAGGTCGTATCAGTTCGCACTGGCACGAGTTGCATTCTACTTGAGTCATATTGGTTCGTATCAGTTTGCAGGCTTATTCGCATTAGATCGTATTGATTCGAACAACCTTTCGTATTAGTTCGTGTCAACCCGTTCTGATTTGTATTGGTTCTAGTTCATTATACTTAGCATGCTTAGTTCTACTTGATTCTCCGTCATTCGCAATTTGAACCGTATTGATTCTAGTTGGTTCGTTGTTCAATAAATTATCCACCTCAGGAGCATTTAAATTCTCCATGATCATGATGATTCGCACTCACATCCGTATTTCACAATATCGCCAGCATTCTCACTGAATCGCCAGTGGATTCGCGACAGTGTGACTGGGGCATTAGGATGAATGTTTGAACGTAAACGAAAAAAGTACTCTGTGCAACAATCATGAATTTACCAGGTTTACTGTTCATGTTATTTTGTATGGCATCAGTATGGCATAAGCAACTTGTAATAAATCAGGCTACCCAAGAAGAGGTTTGGGGAGGACAATTATTTTTACATTTTCATGTGTACATTAAATAATAGTATTAAAGTTGTAACGCAAACCCCGAGTAGGCCTAAAGGACATGACGCGTCAGCCATGATCATGATGATATCACCCATGTGTTGGGGAATAATGAACTTCTGAAATGGAATGGGTGGTTATTAATTAGGCCTACATGATCACACAATCAAATTTGACAAGATAGACCAATAATCATGATAATCCTATGATCATTCATAGATCTGATGCCATATAACTTGGTCCATCCATATTAACCCTTTGACTTCCAGGCCAGGGTGCATACCAGGATCCAGATATACTGGTGTAGGAGTTCTATTTTTCGTCATATAAAGCTGGAATTGCTAACGCAATTTCCAGCTTCAAATGACGAAAAATACATAAATGTAGTATATATTTGACGAAAATTTGTCATTTTATGGTTACGTTCATTGACGAATGACGACGGAAATTTCCGTCATGTATGGTTGTGAAAAGTTTAAACACGATCGGGACATTACATTGATTCAATGCCGTTTCAATGCTGGGATAAGGCTGAGACGCTGACTTTACCCATGTTAAATTAAAAGGACTTATCGTGTCTTTTCCTGTGTGACAATGGTCCCAGCAAACACGACACGTTGACCTAAAGTTGGTTTGATGTTGTGCCAGCGTCGTAGGTGAATCCATTAGCCCAGCATTAAACAGCATGTTAACCAACATGGGTAACGCATCATGTCCAGGATATTGTGGTATTGAGATCAGCTGGTATTCAATCATGGCTTAGCAATGTTTAGTTGTTTAGGCCTACCAAGGATACTAGAACAGTCTGTTCTAGTATACTTAGGCCTACATAATGATACCATGCATACGTCATGCTATTATATTGCCTGCTAGTTGTAAACCAATACACATTATACACACAAGGCATTGACCCAATGCTGTTTTAATGTTGGGCCAGAGTCGCAAGCCATTAAACAACATTAAACCCTCATTTAAAATCTCATGGGTAATATATTGGATCAACGGTGGTATGACTATTTTTTTTCGGAAACGCAGAACTGCAGAAGGCCAAGCCATAGTCATGATAGTAGGCTACTAACCTGTTACGTCATCATCTACACGGTCGACTGACTCTCTGGACAACCAGGCTACGTAGGCTACAGATCTACGTAGGCCTGCGGTGGTCTTTTACAAGGATAGTCACCCCCGTAACACTGTTACTAACAGCAATAATGACAATATCTGAGCCCGGGTTTGTGTATTAACGTCACCAAGCTGTCGTGCACGCTAGACAGTGTACTGCGAGATGCTGATGCTGACGCGCACGCCAGACGAGTGTACAGCGTGGATGCTGAGCCTGGATGCTGTGCTGGGTGTATTGTAACTACTGGTAACTAGGTCTACTGCGTACACACAATTCACAGTAGGCTACACGATTCACCTCAGCAGCTTTCAGAAACACGAGCCCTCTACCCAATGTTGTGTTAATGTTGGCCCTCCGTCTTCGACGTTGGCCCAACATTGGGTAGAGCTCTCGTGTTTGCTGGGTTATAGGGTCGTCTCAGACTGTTACTATTAAAGTTATGCTCAACCGAAATGCCCTTGACGACGTGAGATATTGAATCAATGTTGTTTAACCCTTTAAACCCCAAATTATTTAATCTGAATTTTCACCCACTTGAAGTTGTGTCTCGCTGACGCGATCCACAACTTCAAGTGAGTGAAAATTATTCAGATTTGACATATCGGAGGTCAACTGTTTTTAAATATTGCTGATTGATGGCACATTTTTATCTTTAACATGTTTAAAGGGTGGTACTTAATGCGCTAATAAAAAATGAGAACCCGAATATATGTGACACCGGCGGTTAAAGGGTTAAATGTTGGGTCAGCGTCGTCAATATTATACCAGCATTGGGTAAATTAATGCATCGTGTTTGAGGCACTCCCATTAAAAACTCAGGGGGCAGGTGTATTTTATAAAAAAATAAGTCGGCTTCCAAGATGTTCACTGTGAGTGTCCCCATGTACTGATGTACCAAAATTGCACCCTAAAAAGGAACTGTCCTCACGCACGGTATTGCGTATCGTGTACAAAAATGGCCAAAGTAATTGCGAAAAAAATGGCGAGAACAAACGGCGAAAACGAAATCTGGAAGACAAAAAAGCTCCCAGCCCCCTCCCCCCAACACTAAATGCTCGCTCTCTAAAAAACAAAACAAATGGCCTTAGCAGTAAGCAAAAAATAATAATGAATAGGCTTTGTGCCCATATAGGCTAAACTGGGCCAGGATAACTTTCTGAGGATGGTGAGATGACACTGCCCTCCAGACACAGGATGCTAAACTCAAGCCCTGGCGGTCTGAGGGCGAGCACGCTACTTCTCGGTCACAGAGGCTCCCTACAATATTGAATCTTTGCGAGTGAGCGGAGTTAAAACATTTTGTTTCTTTGAAACTTGAGGCTCATAGCTAGAGTGTAATTCGAACCCGAGATCTCCGACGTTCCAAGCAGGCAGATTTAACCACTGCACCAGGGCCCCCGCGTTTATGAGTAATCAAAATATATACAAAATGCAGAAGGGTAGCGCATATGTATATATACCACCTCTGGATCCGTCCCTGATCAATTAATAAAAGGGACTGGATTTTTAGTCATTTTTACGAGTGGACGGAAAGACCAGAGCGCGAGCTAAACGGCATGGTTAGTATTCTGAATCATGTGTCTAGGTGTCTGGAGAGCAGTATCTGATTCATCCCATTCATTTACTCATTTATTCAGTCATTCTTTCTTTTTATTATGTATTGATTCAGTCAGTCAGTCTTTCGTCAACTGAAATATGCAATTTGGTGACACCGTTGGATTTTATTAATATACATAATTCAACCAAACTGATACATGTTCCATTTGAACCCACATTCAGATTCAGTGTGGCGCCAAACACGACACGGTGACCCAATACTGGGCTAATGTTGGATCAGCGTCGTAGACGGTGGCCAACATTAGCCCAGCATTGGGTCAATGTCGCATGTTTGACCGCCTGCACGATAGACGGTGAGAGCGCACAGACATAAACTGAGCAGACAAAGGTCCCCAAAATGTCCCCACCTCTGAAGAGGGGGGACATAATGATGTCTCATTGAAATTGTCCAAACTGTACATGGCATAAACGATGATTTCAAGCGCAGGCCTCATTGTCAATATATGACTATATAGACCATACAGCGCTATATTTGAGACGACAGTTGTTAATGAAAAAAAAATGCTCTTGCAGAAAAAAATTGAAAGGACTGTCCATTCAGTGTAATATTAAGTAATACTGTTTGTATTTTCAATCAAGATTGCTGCGGTAGTCATTCCAGTGACGTGCCCGATAGTGAGCGTGGTCTGTGTAGCCCACCCCCCGTTCAGCTGCTCTTGAAACATTGATTGCATCGGAGACAGCTTTCATCACGTTACCACAAGAAAGGTTATCACACTTCATACGACATTCCATGTGTTGGGGTTGAGAGAAGAGTCACCCCAACAGGGCGCTCCAGATATCACTGCTGCGGCTTATGTTGATCATACACCTGTCATATATCATGTATATAGCTCCTATTATCCAACATGAGATTCTTGTTGTCGCCTACCGGATGCTCTTGCTGTCATACGTCGGTTCCTGTTGCTTTTTTAATACTTCAAAGAATGAGATGGCCTCTTACAGATTTAATATTAGTGCCACAAACTCAACGGTTTTCTTCTCATCAATGTGTCCTGTATAACATATCAAAAGTCCTAAGTGATTAGAGTGGTGGAAAGCATTGAAATCAATGATGATATTTCCCCATTACCACCCAACATACCACCCAACATTAATCTGGAAGCGGTACAGTACATAATTGAAAGGGAGTTCACCACAAATTTTAATTGTTTCATCAGAATTTATTAAAAATATAAAATAAAAACAAATAACGTTGAAAAATGTGTAATCAAGGAAAGTCATTCAAGTCCAGTTATTTGACAAATTCATGTTACACTATTTCATTCACACATTTTTGTGTTCACTCTCATTAATATTTGTCATTATCGTGATGCATTTTTATTCGTGTTTATTATCATTGTATGAACTATAACCCTTTGCCTCTTGGTAACATTATTTGATGCCAGTCTGCAGTGGATGACGTTTCTTTTCAAAACGTAGTGATGAAAAAAGAGACTTATTGGACTTATTTATTCTTTGCCAAAATTGTTCACACTTTTTCGTTTTATGCAATAATTTAAATGATTATTCAGTTTTTACAAAATATGCGCATTCTTGATGCGCTTTGTGAAACACAGTTTGATGCCATACTATTTTATTTTATAAAAGGTTTTATTGACCGTTTACATGTCAACCTTGACATATTGGTCATTTTAATTCTTTATTTTTTTTCGTTTTTTCTTATGCGGCGCGAATCGGTTATACGTTCGGTTGTCCCACAAATTTGTGTGCACCAAGGAAAGATATCGGCCGCAGCAGGATTCGAACCCGGTACCCTCGGGCTCTGAGTCAACCACGCTACCAATGAGCTATCCTGGCGCCACGAAAATAAATTACGAGCTTTCTGCTGCCACGCAAGCCTAATCCGCAATGTTATCAAATGTATTCAATTAGAATTTGTCATGATATTTTACGTATTACAATCGGTGCTCAAATATAGAAAAGATGAAAACTGCAGACTGCTGGAAAAATAACCTATATGCACTGGAATTCAAACATACGTTTGCTATTTAATTTTACATATATTATTTTCCAATCAATAACGGTATCCCATACGAGAAAATATCAGGAAATGTCCACAAAAGAAGCTTAGAAAAGATAGATGCTTATTTAAACATAGAAGAAGTAGAATACAAAAAGAACATGTTGTCATATGTAACACTGATGTATATGAATATAGCTTGGGTATTATCAGGGAATAAACTAACGGTAACAAAGAGGTACACAGTAGAAGACAATGAGATGGGATAGAAAGAGACTGCAACCACAGTATGGAAATCAAAGAAAAACAGTACCGGAAAATAAATTGTAGCAACACTGACTAAAGAAATATGAATAGAAAAGTAAAGCGAATTGCCTGACAGACAATGTGAGATAGGAGTATAAAGGAGTGTAAAGTAGAATAATAGTAGAAATAACACCGGAAATATAAAATATATAGAGAGATTTCATGGAGTTTCGGTGCTATCATATTTTGGCATGAACATATCATAACACATAGTTATCTTTCCGATTTTTAATCCTCTCGATTTTTAAACTGCTCCCGCTAATCCCACCTCAAAGGGAAATGGAAATATATTTTAAAAACATATCAATGCTGACAATCAGTATTCATAGTATCAGAAAAGCATAATACTATGCATTTCTGATAGTATTCACACCAGAATAATAAATATAAAGTCGAAATGTTATTCATTTAGACGTCAATTCAAACGTTAATTCTTAACCGATTTTCCCATAATTTTACAGGCATCATCTGCTGCTATTACGGCGACAGCCCTGAAAATTTAGTAAAGTTTGACCGACTACTTCAAAAGTTATTAATGAGATTAGTGTGAAATTTGATTGAGTTTTTCAAAAGATATTCATTTTGACGTCAATTCAGACGTCAATTCTCAACCGTTTTTCATGTTTGTAGACAGTGGGTTTGAGGCCATTGCGACTGTCTTGCCATTTCTTTTTTTTTTTCGTTTGACGACTTTTGACGTCAACGCATTGTAGACAGTGGGTTTGTGGCCATTGCGACTGTTTTGTTATTTCTTTCTTTTTTCGTTTGACGACTTTTGACATCAGAATAAAACGTCAAAAGTCGTCAAACAGTGAAAATAGGGTATTTCGCATCTCCCTCAAAAAGGGGTGTATCGGAAAAACAATCTTTTCTCGTTCATTTTCAGCTAGGTATCATATCTTAAAAGAAAAAAAAGCTATTTTGGGTCTATGTCGCTGTAGTGTTGGTAATTACTCTCTCACTCCTGGCGACCTGCCCTGTCAGTTCGAACTGCTCAGTCACACATGTACGATGAGTCGCCGTAATAGTTGCATATGGTGTCTGTGAAATTACGTGAAAATCGGATATCAGCGAAAAACGGGTAATGGTCAGATTGAGCGACTACTTCAAAAGTTATTAATGAGATTAGTGTGAAATTTGATTGAGTTTTTCAAAAGTTATTCATTTAGACGTCAATTCAAACGTCAATTCTCAACCGTTTTTCATGTAATTCTGCAGGAGCCATCGGCTGGTATTACGGCAACTGCCCTCTAAATTTGGCAAAGTTTGATTGAGTACTTCAAAAGTTATTGATGCAAAGCACTGAGCCAACGTTGTTGCAACGCCGGCGGAGCGTTTTTCGTTAATATCTCAGTCAATTCTCAACCGTTTTACATGTAATTTTGCTGTTTCCACGTCACCAGAGTGCTGATAATGCGGGCCGTCATTGAAACAGCACTGCCCCTCCAGTAACTGCCCCTCATCGTACATGTGTGCTGAGCAGTTCGAACTGATAGGGCAGGTCGCCAGGAGTGAGAGATGGCAAAGTTTGATCATGGAGATAGTAAAGGACTATCACCATGGTTTGATTGAGTACTTCAAAAGTTATTAATGCAAAGCACTGAGCCAACGTTGTTGCAACGCCGGCGGAGCGTTTCTCGTTAATATCTCAGTCAATTCTCAACCGTTTTTCAAACTTTACTAAATTTTCAGGGCTGTCGCCGTAATAGCATCAGATGATGCATGCAAAATTACGGGAAAATCGGTTAAGAATTGACGTCTGAATTGACGTCTAAATTAACCAATTTTGAAATACCCAATCATATTTCACAATAATCTCATTAATAACTTTTGAAGTACTCGCTCCAACTCTACCAACTTCTCAGGGCAGTCGCCGTAATAGTTGCAGATGGTGTCTGCAAATAATTTTTTTCGTTGATATCTCAGTCAATTATTTACCGTTTTACATGTAATTTTGCACACACCATTCGCAGCCATTACGGCGACTGCCCTATGAATTTGGTGAAGTTTGATCAAGTATTCCAAAAGTTATTAATGTGATCTGTTTCCACGTCGCCAGAGCGCTGAAAATGCAGGCCGTCATTGAAACAGCACTGAGTAAGTGCCCCTCATCGTACATGTTTGACTGAGCAGTTCGTACTGACAGGGCAGGTCGCCAGGAGTGAGAGAGTAATTACCATCACTACAGCGACATAGACCCAATATAGCTTTTTTTTATTATTATTTCAAGATATGATACCTAGCTGAAAATGAACGAGAAAAGATTGCTTTTCCGATACACCCCTTTTTGAGGGAGATGTGAAACACCCTATTTTCACTGTTTGACGACTTTTGACGTCAAGTCTTATATCGCATACTAGTATATACAGTATTAGCTCAAAAATAATGCGATGTATTTAATATCACATACAAGTCTGGGTGGTGGAATACGAATGCGATATTAAAAAAATAAAGGCAATAATCATTATGTGTTTAATGAGCCACATGATTTTGACAATAATTAAATTTGAAAATGTTATGGAAAATGGCGCATTATAGTAACCCCGTTCACTTCTATGTACATTTGTATTGACCAGAATAAAAATATAATGCAACCTACCGTCGCAAAAATAAAGTCCATATGTAAAATAAACTACATTAACTTAGCTACGGATAGATCTGATGCAGTAAAAGCATTAACTGGCTGCAAAGTTATTTATAATAATATGCCTACTTAGTGACAGAAATATTTATTTGAAAATTCGCCCACGCGTGTGATGATTATTACATGCTTCTTAATAATAACCATTTAGCCCAACCCTGGTTTACCCACGGGTGACGGGTCGTTGATCTTTAATATTGATAAGATATCATTCTCAGCTGGTTAATAAAGTGTTGAAAACAGCAACATTATATCAGCAATCAATGGGTATAATTTAAATGAGTTAATTTAAAAGCATGATGAAAACCAATACAAATCTTGACATGTCAACTAAATAGATTACTTAGTTTTTCGTTGTATATTTTATTTCTATAACATTACGTGTCAAGATGCTATAGTATATATTATTTACAATTAAAGTTTTTGAAAAAATCTGAATAAAAAATTAAAGTTATCACACCATTACAACAGAGGCGGATATACAGTTCTTCAACTGTCTTCTGTATTAACTCTTAACCCTTTAAGCCCGGACGATGCATTAAAGCATCATTTTACATCTCTGAAAACACAATTGATTTCCCTACAACTAGGGGTTTTAGGAGGAAAATTACCATGAAACTGGTTTACCAATACATGGTAATTTTCTCTACTTTTTCACCCACATCAAATCATCTTTATCCACTACAAGTCGAGAATTGCGGCAGCAATTCGCGGCTTGTAGTGGATAAAGATGACTATGGTTAATTCAGGCTTGAAAGGGTTGAAGCGCTGAAATATTGTTGTATAAACCATGGGGACCAAAGGGTTAGTTTCAATTCATTTGAATACCTATGTTATGGGTCTACGGCCATTATAATATTTTTAGTCTGTCCGTGCAGGGATCGATCTCCGCGCTGCAAGGGTGAACCCTTTTACCGCCAAATTATTCAGTTTGAACAAAAGTTATTTATTTAGACGTCAACTCAGACGTCAATTCTCAACCGTTTTTGCATGTAATTATGCAGGCACCATCGGCTGGTATTACGGCAACTGCCCTGTAAATTTACTGCGATGAGCTACATTATAACATTTAAATTCCTCAAAACAGTTTATGTTTAGTATGTGGTTTGGAAAATGTTGTCAAAGTCGGCATTGTTTATTTCATATCTTTCGCACAACACTTTGGCCGCGGTGGCTTATCCGGTTCTGCTGTGGGCTAATAAACCGGAGGTACTGGTATGATAATAATAAGATGGAAATAGACGTTCACTTTGACTATGTTTATAGTTATTATGTGTGTTTAAGCATAATTCATTGTATTACATAATCGTTGAGTATAAAAAAGTGTAAAAAAAGATTCACACAATATTCAATATATCCCTTTGTTGTTTAAAGGGACATGCCCACGCTAAAATCATAAAAAAAGCAATGATTTTATTTGGCATATTAATAAGACCATATGATGTAAACATGTCCATAGACTAGAACTGCAAAAGTTTTTTTTATTTTTTGTGCTGCGCATTCACCAGTTAGGATAGATATAGAGACGAAATATTTCTAATTATTGACAATCATGTCAAAAATAAGAAATACGGGAATTTCGTTTCTATATCTAGCCTAACTGATAAGTGCGCAGCACAAAAATTAAAAAACGCTTGCAGTTCTAGTCTATGGACATGTTTACATCATATGGTCGTATTATTAAGCTAAAATAAAATCACCGATTTTTTTATGATTGTAGATCTGGGCATGTCTCTTCAACCCTTACAGCGCGGGGATCGACTTTAGTCGTCAGAATCTGACGTCTGTAGAATTTCGAATCCTGCGTCTGGAGGACACTGTCATCTCAATCATCTCACCAACCTCAGGAGGTTCTCCTGGGCCATTTTAGCCTATATATGCACAAAGGTTGCCTAAAGCACGATTCATTTCATTTTCCAGAAGGGTAAACCACGGGGATTCCCTTCTGGGGGAAAACATAATAATATGACATGATCATTATGAGTCAGTGATTTTAACAGTTCTTCTCTGCAAACCCAAAAGGCTGTATCTGTCCACTTGCAAAGTGAGCAGATACAGCCTTAACCCTTTAACCGCCAAATTATTCGTTCTGAATTTTCACCCACTTGAAGTTGTGTCTCGCTGACGCGATCCACAACTTCAAGTGAGTGAAAATTATTCAGATTTGACAAAATGGAGGTCAACTGTTTTCAAATATTGCTCATTTTATCTTTAACATGTTTAAAAGGTGGTACTTAATGTGCTAATACAAAATAAAAACCCGAATATATTCGGCACCGGCGGTTAAAGGGTTAATTTAGCTTTGCACGGCACAATTAATTGATGTTGACGCTCTGATCTGTTATCTTGGTTTACGTCAAATATCGGTTTGGATCAAGGAGGTTATATATACAAGCTCCTTGGTTTGGATAGCCGGCTATCCCGACGTGACACATCATTTTCACCCCTCCCCCCCCCCCTTCACGCACACGTACACTGACCCACATATCCATGTAATGGTATTTTCACATTAGCATGACGTTATTATTGGAAAAGTTATTGAGAAACGTGAGGATTTTCAAATGTTTTGTCTTAAATTAAACAGATATGGGTAAAGTTCACCCACCTAAAGTTGTGGGTCGCGGCGTCAAGACAATAGCGTCTCGTGTAATATGAAACTGTGACACGGGGTTACATGTAGCTGGGACAAGCCTCTAACAGAAACTTATCTGAAATGACAATATCAGTGACATCTTTTTCAAAAAGGAAGAATGACTAGCTGGAAAAACTTTTGCTGGGTTACTGAGACTGTCCCAGTCAGCCCAAGTTGAGAATTTAAATTATACATTATACTTTATACAACAGTCTAATAAGAAATTGAGCTAAATATATGTTGGAAATAGCATGGTGACTATTTCCCCAGATTTCATCCCAGAAACCAAGATGTTGATGAGTCGTGAACAGGTATGTGTCAATTCTGCTGTGCAAAGCAGTAGCTGCTAACTTCTCCAATACACACTTGATACATTTTGGCTTTGCAGAGCAGAAATCGTCGCCCCGGAGCTAAAGGATCCTATCTGCCACTCTAACGAGTGTCAGATAGGATCCTTTAGCTCCGTGGCGACGAAATATACTATCATGATATTGAAAGGCAGCTTGTATGTAACTTTTGATCTTATCAGAAAACATTTACCAGCATGTCTGTCTAAACATAATACATGTAGTATCCTGCTTCATGTGAAGTCTCTCGGCAGGAGATACCTATGGGTAAAATCACCCAGCTTTCGGTACCCATCATCATGACTGATGTGACGCGGTGGGCATATGCCCACCCTATATAATACCCGCAAAAATATCGTGATAGTATATATGACTTTAGGAAATAGCTTAAGCGTTACAACCAACTCTATAATATATTTGTATCATTGCTAAAGCAGCGATTTAAGAACGTTACAAATAAATTTAATTATAACTAAACATGGAATTTCATTTTATGAAGGTAGGTGCTTAAAACAATGGAATATAATAACATAACTAAATTATATAATGATAAGAATTATATTATATAACTATTATCTGGTATTATAGTATACTGTATAAAGTACAAATAAATAATATTTAAAAATAATATATATTTAAATAATATATATCAAACTAACTATTACTTTACATCTTTCCTTCATCTAAGATGTTAAAACAGTGCACTGTTTTATTTTCTTGTAGGTTGATTGGGGTGTAATATTTAGAAACGTACATGTACTTCTTCAATATTGCTTTGATTCAAATCAAATATTATCATGATTTTTGTTTTGACTGAAAAAATGATTTTTATTTCTTTTCAGTTTTTCATCATTCCGTGTGTTGTGATGTCATGTCGGCGAGTAAGGTCTGCTCCATTGTCGCAAATCACCAGAACAGTATATACCATCAGTGATGATTCATCTGAGCCAGAACCACCACAAAAACCGCCATCTATTTTGCTACAAATCCTGCAGAACTTGCAAGAAGATCAACAAAAAAATCTTACCGGTCTGAGACTCTGTAGCGGTCAAGTGACGGAGCAGAGACGTTTGCCTGGACGCATTCCTGAATTTCTGACGAATGCTGATTGCAGCGCCTCTTGTCCTGAATGCCAGGATAATAGGCGATCAGTATTGTACCGGGTACCAGTGATGGTACCGACAGAAAATGGTACACACAAATATATACAGGATACAGAATTGGTGGCTACAGCGTGTGTGTGTTCATAATGTCAACACAAAAATAATTTTAAAATCAACAATTGTGATATTTCAGGAAGTGAAAAACGTTCATCTATCTATTCCAGTCACTATAAAGGGCTAGTGGAGATTGAAACATGCCGGCTGGGAACTCCTGGCAAACGCTTCTGTTTAACTTCTCCCTCAGGTGTACATTTACTATTTATATTCTACTAATATTATTACTTATATTATCTACCTCATGTATATATTATAATGTTAGTATATCTGCTAGAGAGTTATGTTTTCCCTCTTGCTTGGTAATTTGTCTATCCCCAGAGAACTCAAAAAAGTAATGAGCGGATATGCAATAAACTTTCACCAGAGATTTGCTCTGGGCCAAGTAGAAATCAAGTAGTTTTCAAGCGTATTGTTATATTGTTGCCGTTTTAGCTGTTGCAATTACTCAGTATTTTCCACCCGAACAAACGAACAAACAAAAAAATACCTGATTCCATACATGGAAATAATACCGGTACTCATTTTATCACGGTAAACATGATAAAATCGGTGATAAACATGACTAAACTGGATCAGACTCTGAGCATAAAGCTTCATTTCCATTTGATATACATGTATTTATTAGGCCTACATGAAACGTATGAAGTGTTGTATATTGTCTATCTGAAACGTTGATCTCGCCGTTTCAGTCAGATATTCGTACGATCAAGTATATAGAATAAGTATCTATTGGACCATACAACTGACCAATACATGAGTAGATAGCTCATTCTCTCATAGGACTGCATCAGCAAATCACCGCGTCTTCAGTGTTAAAAGCAAAACAATGTTAAATTCGCTCACAAGATACCCGAAGATATTCCACATTTTATTTTGGACGGCATTGGAAGATCCCAACGCCGAAATGAACGTCCTTTTCCTATCACCGTCGTGTCAATTCGTGCTTCCGAACCGCGGCGTCACCCAGCATACACAAGATGTTGAATCAATGTTGATTTAACGTTGATCCAGCGTCGTAGACGGTGGATCAACGTTAAATCAACATTGATTCATCATATTGTATTTGCTTGGTATGCCGTATTAACACTTATAGTGCTAATCGTGTCAATAACCGTTATTTACCTATTATTTAACACAAGCAAATTTAAATGAGGAACAAACATTGAAATTGTTAGGTTGCCATATGTTTCCATTCAAATTGCACAAATATATGTAATTTTCACCCACTTGCCGCGAGACACAACTCCAAGTGGGTGAACATTTGAATAATTATTGTAGAAGGTAGCGCTGTTAATAGTACTTCCTCTTCCTGGAGAGCTTGCCATTGGCCAGCTGAGTTTACATGGTAAACTAAATAGACCACGTGGATGTGCATTATCCGTGTAAAATCTTCACCCGACAAACACAGGACATCAGCCCTATGGTGGGCCAATGTTGGCACAGCTGTAGGAGCTCTGTCTTGTCTGAATTGATTGTACGAATGACCATTAGGCCTACATACGTAGCTATGGTTTCAAACACAGTGCGACATAGTACGCCGATTTCAGCTGGTGGGATGTTTTCTTTAGACATGCTAGAATACATTTATTATGGAGCCAGCTAACAAAAATGTACAATTATCCATTTCACAATAAATCTCAAGTAACAGTTACATCCATGGTTGATTCTATGCGTGATGTCTGGTTATTAGCAGTAAGCCCTACTTTATTAAACGGATGTGCTACTTCATTCAGTGTATTAACCCTTTAACCGCCAAATTATTCAATCTGAAGTTGTGTCTCGCTGACGCGATCCACAAATTCAAGTGAGTGAAAATTATAAGGATTTGACAAAATGGAGGTCGACTGTTTTGAAATATTGCTGATTGATGTCACATTTCATCTTTAACATGTTTAAAAGGTGGTACTTAATGTGCTTATAAAAAATGAAAACCCGAATATATGCGATTCCGGCGGTTAAAGGGTTGAGCATTAAACTGACAATGGGTGAACGACTTGTGTTTGCTGAATCAGTCGCTGATATACATTATGCAGGAAACACGATACCTTGATACAATGCTGGCTTAATGTTGGGCCAGCGTCACAGACGATGGACCAATATCAACCAAAATTGAGTCAAGGTATCTTCTTTGCTGGTCCACATTGTGGTCAATCAGAAATAATTCAGCCTAGTATGTATATTAGCCCTTTAACCGCCAAATTATTCGATTGGAATTTTCACCCACTTGAAGTTGTGTCTCGCTGACGCGATCCACAACTTCAAGTGAGTGAAAATTATTCAGATTCGACAAAATGGAGGTCAGCTCTTTTCAAATCTTGCCGGTTGATGTCATATTTTATCTTTAACATATTTAAAAGGTGGTATTTAATGTGCTTAGCAGCTAATAAAAAATGAAAATACGAATATATGCGGTTATTTATGTTATTTTTTATTTATGTTATTTAAATTTTCAACTTGAAGATTTGTGCAGCTAACCTGCTAACGCGACCCACAAGTGATAGTCCTGGGGTCGATTCTGAGCACTAATCTCTAGATCCACCCCCTCGGAGAACATAGGTTCCTCACTTTGGTATCTTTATTTGGCATGTATGTAACTAATTTCAAGACATTAGCCCTCCAAAACAGTGTCCAAAAAAATCGCCTTTAACCCTTTAACCGCAGGTGCCGCATATATTCGGGTTTTCATTTTTTATTAGCACATTAAGTACGACATTTTAAATATGTTAAAGATAAAATGTGACATCAACCAGCAAGATTTGAAAAAAGTTGTTGAAAAAAGTTGACCTCTCTTTTGTCAAATCTGAATAATTTTAAAGTAAAAATTATCATACCACATAAAATCAATTGATTCACACATACTGAGCATCAAATCAATCTTTCCCCACTTGGGTTATTAAATTTAATTTTGTACATTTTAAATGATAATGATGATATCCGCTATTAATGTTACAATCAAATGTATTTAAGTTAATAAACATTGACGCCTCATTTGGTAAGAAACAACTTTTATTCTTCACATATCAAAGTCACAACACAGTAAGAGATGGTAAACACAGTGAAGAACAACACTGTTTTGATCAGATCAGGAAAACCGGGCAATTACAAATTAGGATATCAAACGTTCACAATAATTTTAATTTTTCTGTGTTTGTTGTTATTGACCATGGATAATACTTGTGCTGCCAACATATTTTCTGAGCATTAGCTTTCCCATATAACGTGGATGATTATCTTCTGACGATCACTGAAGACGAACACTATTTTTGCTAATATTATAGGCTTTGTTGGTCACGAGAACACAATTTTACTAGGTTTATACCTATGCGGATAGCTGGTAAATATAATGTTTAAGCTCGTTGTAGATCTTATTACTGACATGGAAAATGTATTACAGTTTGTAGACCATGATATAGAAGATACATATCGTCCCGTCGAAGGTGAAAGATCCTATCTGCCACCCATTAGAGTGACAGACTTGATCTTTTAGGCGACGATATCCCTTGTTTTACAGTCCGTAGACCTTTTTGAGGGATAGCATAGGACTGCTGTCAGGGAAGAAGCTAAAGGTGAGAACGGGTACATCTTCTTCCTCCTGTTTCCCCACTCCCAGATAACACCCCAGCGCCTCGTCATAAGTAATGGCCAGCCTCATGTCACCACGAGCTCCACGGATCTTAAAATCAAAATCACTTCCTTTTTCGCCGGGGCTTCCTGGCAAGTCAAACTCAATCCCCGTGAAGGGAAACTTCAAGGTGACCTTCTTGTCCTCCACTGCGCACCTGCCTTCCACCGGTAGTGTAGAAGTGGACATGGGCATGCGCAGGAACATGGTGGCGTATCCTTGAAATTTTCCCATGACTGGTTCTGCTTCCTTGGTGTCTTCTGTTGTCTCTTCCTGACTGACTTCTTCTGGCTGGCTCTCCTCTACCGGCTCCTCTGTACGTTCCTCCTCTTCGGCTTTGTCTTTAGGTGGCTGTGTGGAAATATAAAACATATATATGAGAAATACAGCTTTGAGTTTGTCATATTTATAACGAATATACGAAACCTCGGCCCAAGTCTAGTATTCTACCCTCGACCAATCGAAGAGTGGTTCATCCTGTCACATGACGGGATCGGCCAATCACCACCGTCATTCAGTTGTTCTTTAAATTAGAGGGTAGAATGCAAAACTTGGGCCGAAACCTCTTACACTAAAATCAAATCTATTGCATCGGAATCATCATAAATCATTTTGGTGAAATTGCTGATTTGGCCCGTGACATGCTCACTGTCTGTCAGTACGTCTCGTTTATTTGAAACTAAATATTTTAACGAAATTTCATGCCTCAATAGACGAAAAGTCAATTAATGAAAAAATAAAATCTGCTTTGATTAACTGTGCATTATATCAACAATTTCTTTCTGATCAATTTCAGGAATATGTTATTGTTTTGGCGAAGAGACTTCGTCCAACCTATTGTTGTTGCAACTTTGAGTTTTAGGCAAAAAATCGGAAGTCTATTTCTACGTGTGTTTTCATCCAATCGGCCTGAAATTTGACTTCAATAATCCCAGGGTACCCAGGCAGTATGCTATGTCTTTTCCATGCGATCCAACCAATATACAAAATCCCATTGAAATAACATTAGCAGGATTAAAAACTGCAATAGCTCAAAAACCGTGCGTCTGAGGCTAAAAGGGAGTGAAATTTGGGCCCTATAGGTATACAAACCATATAAAAGGGACACCACCTCCGGGCGTTTCCACAATAAAATCTTGGAAAATTCCATGGAAATAAATTGCATTATAAAAATTGAAATTGAAATATCTCGGAGACTAAGTCTGAGGCGGAAAGGAGTGAAATTTGAACCCACAGGGTTAAACTACTCTCTGTAAACCACTTTCCAACCATAATCCAAAATGTTGACAAAATTCAAGATGGCCGACAAAAAATTAAAATGGCTGATAGGTCAAAAATTATATTAAAATCTAGTCAAATAAGTTAAATCCCCTATTATCACCTAGCCAGACTCTCTATTCCAACTGTCCAAACTCATGTTGCTTCAGCAACAGGCAATCTAGTTTTACTTAAAACTTGATTGAAGACGTATATATACCGTTCTACATCGTTACAAAGATATAGGCCTACATGAATACATGTACTTCATGTAGTACCGTTATGGAGGATGATATACACGCGGGTAGCTAGCCTTGAACAGTCCCAACAAGAGACACTTTTTTTACATTTTGTGGCTGTTTGTAGGTTTAATATACCAGAGTTACTCTGGGCAGGATGAATTACAAATTACAATGTACTATGCAGCTGGTTTAGGCCCTGTAACGATATGACCTTGGTGGAGAACCTGCAGAGAGTTAGATTTTGCTGGCGATTTAAGCCCATTTCAAACCAACACGAGACCATTGTAAGATGTGCTAAAATGCCATCTTTGTTATCTCAGTCTTATCTTGTAAGAATATTCTGCTGCCATGTGACCGGTCCACAAGCCAGGAAGATATCATGTGATGCATTTCATTACTGCCGGATGAGCCACCTAGACAATATAACTCTGGTGATAAGGGCAGTAACAAACAGCAGTAACTACGCACTTCAAAGTGAGCAGTTGCTGCTGTTTGTCTTTGCGGAGTAATCCTATATATGATGGCTTACCTGGGGAGAGCTGGACTCTGCTGCCGGTGTTGGGCTGGTTCTTGCAGACATGTAGGAGATCTGTGTCGGGTCAGGCTGACGACTGGATCGGGATCTGTAAAGCTGGAACTGGCTGAACGACTCTGACAGCAAGGCAGAAGGATTCACAATCTATCTCCAGGAATCCATGCCCCCTTTATACTGATCCAGAGAGTACCTCCCACACCCACGTCCTTTGATGTACCTTTACATTGATAATTGCCCCACAACAAACACACAACGAGCTGAGCATTACCAGATTGCCAGGCTAGTGCATGCAAATATGGACCTCCATATTCTCAATGTTTTGAAGGGGCAGGTGAGTTATCACTAGCGTTTAACGTGAATGCCCATGTTTGCCTATAGTTAATAAGATGGGGTGGTTGATAATTAGCTGTTAATTAGCAGTAACGTTCTCTTAGCTAAATGACAAATATTGATGGTTACGAGGGACATAAACCGGCATGTCTAAACTATAAGCAAACACTATTAATATAGCGCAGTTTTCGAAACTTTTTTTTGTGTCTTATCATTGACTTTTTATCATAATTTATACTAGAAATATATTGTTTTTGTTTGTTATTTGAAATAAAATTATCCCATATACATATAGGTGAACGACATAGTGGTTGCCATACTGTTATTTCTGACCCATTAAAACTAACACTCCATGTACTGGGGCACATCGGTTTGTCTTTCTTCAATCCTTTCAAGCCTGAATTTACCATTGCCATCTTCATCCACTACAAGCCGCGAATTGCTGTCGCAATTCCCGACTTTTAGTGGATGAAGATGATTCGATGTGGTTTAAAAATTAAAGAAAATTGCCATGTATTTGTAAACCAGTTTCATGGAAATTTTCGTTCTGAAACCCTTAGTTTAGTTGTAGAAAAATTAGGTTTTCATGGATGTAAAATGATGCTTTAGCCCTTTGAGTGAAAATTATTCAGATTTGACAAAATAAAGGTCAACTTTTTATAGTTTATGCTAGAATTATATTGTGTTGTTTTCGTTATTTGAAATAAAATTATCCACGTATATATATATATATCTTTATAAATATACATATATGAATAAAGAGGTACACAAATTTATATTTTAATATTATTCACAGCTTAATTCACCATTTACATATACTATGTCATATTCAACTGGTAAGGTCTGCTGATAAGACATAGTGTATAGTGACATATACAACACTCGAATACAATAAAGGATCCAGAAAGGTATACGCCCCTATAGAATATTGCGGCCTCCTCTAAAAGCACAACGATTTGTCATAATACAAGAAATATTACATTTTCCTAAGCAACAATCGTTGTTATTCTTTATCTTCAGAACATCGTCCTATATAGGAATAAGTAATAAAACTATGCAGCGAAAAAAAAAATTATAGGTTTTTTTTACAAAAAAATATATCAGGTGATGATGTAAATATTTTGCGATATTTGAGCCAATTATTAGAAAAAAATATAACACATTAAAATTAGGCGTTTTTTTACCTTTAATCTAAATTATATTACATGCACTTGAAATATTCACAACGTCAATTAAGGGCTCATTATTTTAAATGTGTCCCATTTCCATTAGAAAAAGAGCACAAAATTGTCAGGACTGAAATAACAGAGCGTACCATAACCGGAATCACTCCAGCGATGGCATATACGGACATGGTATTTTTGGAAAGAATTTTCACTCATTGGTTGACTAGAGGTTGGCGTAGTTTAAGGATTATTCACAAAAAATACATGACAAATATGTGTGACACCTTAATTAAAAAAAAAACATCTTGAAATACTTGGCACACGTTCATTACACCTGGTTTCACCACCCTAAGTAAGCCGAAATCCGTGGAGGTGTCTAGGCCTACTAATGATGGACTAATCACACACACTACTATAACGTGGCTGCTTCAAACTCGACGAAATAATACAAATACAGAATTGTTTAAATTATGTGTCTATTTAATAAGCACACGTTGTTTTCTTCATGCATAATATCCGATAAAACTGTTTCATAATAATCTCGCATAGATACAGTGCTTGTCTGCATGACCTGAGACAAAGGGTATACATTTTAGCCTAGTTGGAACTGTGGTGACATCTGAGGCAATTTGAAATACTTGAAATACTTGGCACACGTTCGTTACACCTGGTTTCACCACCCTAAGTAAGCCAAAATCCGTGGAGGTGTCTAGGCCTACTGGGCGGGGGCCCTAGGGTAGTGGTTAGCACCGCTGCCTTTCACGCCAGAGTCCGGGGTTCGGTTCCCGGCCTCGGCGGTTTGAAAGAAACAAATTTGTTTCTTCCCCATCCACGTGTGAAAGTTAATATTGTGGGGAGCCTCCGTGACCGAGAGGTAGCGTGCTCGGCCTCAGACCGCCAGGGCTCGAATTTCGAATCCTGTGTCTGGAGGACAGTGTCATCTCAATCATCTCACCATCCTCAGGAGGTTCTCCTGGCCCAGTTTAGCCTATATGTGCACAAAGGTGGCCTAAAGCCCGATTCATTTCATTTCTAGGCCTACTAATGATGGGATAATCACACAAACTACTTTAACGTGTCTGCTTCAAACACGACGAAATAATAAAGAAACAGAATTGTTTAAATTCTGTGGATATTTAATGAGCACACGTTGTTTTCTTCATGCATAATATCCGATAAAACTGTTTCATGATAAGCTCGCATAGATACAGTGCATGTCTGCATGATCTGAGACAAAGCGTGTATATTTTAGCCTAGTTGGAACTGTGATGACATTTGAGGCTATTTAATTAGGGCCTACATGTGTTTCAATGGGATAGGCATTTGGGTGGTGAGATCCTGAATATACATAAGGCGTTTGATGTGTTCTGGTCTGTATTGTCATATTCTAGGTGTTTGATAAAAATCTGCAGTTTTATTGTTTAATCGATATTCATCATCGCTGTATTTATATTTAGAAAGTTTATTATTGAAGAATAGATGTGATAGCTAAGTCTAAATGCCTCCGCTATATGATTCGGCATAGAACGCACCACATATCTGACAGGTAACAAATGGTTAAAATGGCAGACACATTTTCCAGGAGGTGTTTTAAAAATCATCTCGCACGATAAAATACTGAAAAAATGTTGCAAAATCAGCTGAATAAATTGATAAATGGTTTTTAAATTAGGTGAGTACAATTAAAATGTATTTCGAGGGCGTTAATAAGGGGTTGAATCAATTGTGTGGGGGTGGGGGCTGGTGCAGTGGTTAAAGCTGCCTGATTGGAAAGTCGGAGATCGCGGGTTCGTCCCCCTCTCTGGTATTCAAGTTTCAAAGGAGCAAAATGTTTCTACCCTGCTCACTCACTCACTCACTCACTCACTCACTCACTCACACTCATTTCGCATCCTGTGTCTGGAGGGCAGTGTTATCTCAATCATCTCACCATCCTCAGGAGGTTTTCCTGGCCCAGTGTAGCTTATATGTGCACAAAGGTGGCCTAAATCCCCATTCATTTCATTCCCACCACCATCGCCGTTGCAGGCCAACATCCATTCAATACTCCCAGTGATCGTGCTGCCACGTTTCGCTAGATACACAAGATGTAGGCCTACCCACCCAATTTCGGTTCAATGTTGGGCCAGCGTCGTAGCCCATTGCTGGCTCAATGCCGACAAATCGTGAGGACCGCACCATGCTACGTGACTTTTGTTCCCGTCCACGTACTCATGCACGAGAAGTTAAGAAGAAGCAAGGCTACCAGTGAGAGTCCACCAGATCTGGAATGAAATACCAGAAGATTCCCTAGAACGACTATATCACAGAATGACCCGTTGTGAGAGCAAGAGGGTATTCAAACAAATAATAAATTTTCAGTGAATTATTTCATCCCCAGACATATTTATGAATGATTAGGACATTTTCGGAAATAGAGCAGCGGTTTTAAAGCAATATTTTAAAGGTGATTATTTTTACAGTTGATAATAAAAAATTGTCATAAAAGTGTTGTTGCTATTTTTTGTTAGTCAATTTGACTCAGAAAGATAGTTTGAGAGTTTCACTGATTATTTCTACATTTCCAGCACGATGCCTTGCCCAGAGAGTTTTCCAAAAAAATGATTAGAATATCCTGTTTTCAGTACCATTTGCTGAGTTGCTGACCTACTTTTTAAAAAAAATGATATTTTTCTCATATTTTCTAGCACATTAAAATTGATCACAGGCTATTTGCAACTGTAGTGTGCATAATGCGTGTGGTGGATCAATATTTGTCGCGGGCGGTGTATGTGTTTGGCTTACATAACCATATTGGTTCATATGATGTGTGTAACAAGTGTATTTTATTCACACACATAGTACATGGTTCTTATGTATTACCATGATAGAACAAATTAAAGAGACAAATTCACCCTGAAAAGGGTTGTCCCAAACACAAACTTTCAATGCTAGTTTGTTTTTTTGCTAATTTGGTATACACTACTGTTTTTAATAGTAATAGTACCTAACTTGATAATTTAGAGCATAGTGCTGTCATAGGCTTCTGTGTGACCTCTGTTGCCACTGACAAAACACCAGATTTAACGGTACCTTTTAAATCAATCAAAACCTATTTTTCAACTAAGGATTACCAGATGCCCCCGAAGATGCAGATATTTAATATCATCAAATAAAATTCAAATTTTTTGTGTCGGCATTTACATTGGTCATTTCTGTTACCCATTTAACCCTTTAACCGCCACATTATTTAACCCGAATTTTCACCCACTTAAAATTGTCTCTCGCTGACGCGATCCACAACTTCAAGTGAGTGAAAATTATTCAGATTTGACAAAATGGAGGTCAACTGTTTTCAAATATTGCTGATTGATGTCATATTTCATTTTAAACATGTTTAAAAGGTGATACATAATGTGCTAATACAAAATAAAAACTCGAATATATGCGACTCCAGGGGTTAAAGGGGGGGGGGAGAGGTTGATGCCCCTGGCGAGGTTTGTTGTCGTGACAACCATAACTAGGAATAGTTGGTGGACTAGTCATTTGTAGGAGACAAGCCACTACAATTGTTTACATCAATAATATAATATCTTCACTATTCAGCGTAAATTTTCATTTATGTTACAATCCTTGTCACTTTTGTTAACCCTTTAAGCGCCGGTGTCGCCCATATTCGTATGTTACATTTTTTATTAGCACATTACATATTAGCTTTCAAACCTGTTAAAGATAAAAAGTGACAATAATCAGGAAGATTTGAAATTTACTGACCTCCATTTCGTAAAATCAGAATAATATTCACTCACTTGAATTTGTGGATCGCGTTAGCGAGACACAACTTCAAGTGGGTGTAAATTTCAATTGAATAATTTGGCAGTTAAAGGGTTAAAGCTATGGCACGTATGTTGACAAAAAACACATTTTGTCCTTGTTTAATTATATCCCAATATACGCTTAAAGCACCGCTAGATGTTTCTAGTAAAAATTGTTTTACACATTACAGTGGTAGTACACATATTTCTAAATTAAAGGGGTCAGAACAAAACCAAGGCTGAGTCATTTTAAAAAAAAATTCAGTTGTTTGAGTTTGGGGTACCATAGGACAAGAATGGTTGACTTAGCCTTGTTTTTGTCTAAAACAAAATGGCCGCTCATGTCTTCAAAATTGTTTTTTTTGTGCTATGGTACCCTAAGCTCAAATAGTTGAAAAATTGACTTAGTCTTGGTTTTGTTTTGACCCCTTCAATAGTTAACTATTGTCGTGTAGTTATGTGGAAACGCACAATAATCTGCTACTTTTTAAATTTCAGAAATGGCTCTAAATAAGTTAGTTTAAATATAACTAATGCTGCTGCTCTTTAATTACAATCAACACTGTCATCGCTGCACCATATTTATGTCTGATTGCAAAAAAAACATTTTAATTAGTTAGTTGTGGTTATATTTGACTAGCATCTCGATAAACAGAAGTGAGATAAATTAACAGTCCCACGACCTTCCGCTTCGCTCAAATAAACAAGGGCAATTAAGCTTGCTGAGGCAGTGAAGTATAATCGACTATTTAAAAAAACCCTATGAATTCTTTGATTATATTCGAACATTTAGCAGCGAATCATCCAGATATTGACGCAATGTTTGGATAATGCTGGGCAAAATCGCCGACAATGGACTAGCATTTACCCTTTAGCCGCCAAATTATTCAATTGGATTTTTCACCCACTTGAAGTTGTGTCTCGCTGACGCGATCCACAACTTCAAGTGAGTGAAAATTGTGCAGATTTGACAAAATGAAAATCAACTCTTTTCAAATCTTGCTGGTCGATGTCACATTTTATCTTACACATATTTGAAATGTGTTACTTAATGTGCTAATAAAAAATGAAAACCCGGATATATGCGGCACCGGCGGCTAAAGGGTTAAATCAGAAAAGGGTCAAAACGCATTCAGTGATCTGACAACATGAATATGACCTAAATAGCCGCCTATTATGTTTGGACAATGCTGCGATAATGTTGGGCCAGTATTATCAATACGGATATGGGTTTGCCCAGCATTCCATGCGAATACTGTAAATACACTGTTGTTTGGAGGTTGGCGCACCATCTGCGACGCTGGGCCAGCCCTCAAACAACTCTGACCCAATGTTTTGGGGTAGGAAATATCAGGAAATATGAATATTGCTTTACGTCGCTTTCTGCACAATCATGGCAATATTGCGACAGAGAGAAGCCCGCGACAGAAGGATTATGTCCTACTCTTATTTCAACTGACTCCAATGGTTCTTTATAGTGCACAGTACCATAGACAGCATTGTACACTCCATGCATTTGAACAGTTTGGAGCACTGTATATGCACAACCACGATGACAAATATCCGTCCCGATCGGGATTCGAACCTGGTTACAAGCCCCAGTCGATACGAATGAGCCATCGGGGCGGGTAGGGTAATTAAGTACACGGCAGATTGCATTGGGGGTGGGGGGATCCACGAGTGAGTGTTAGCGGGGGTCCTATGTTTGCTATTGTTCTCACCAAATAAGAGAGGAGTGGCGCACGACTCATAAAATTAGTCTCTTATCACCTGATCCCCACGTGCGGATATACAGGGGTAACATAACCTTGTTCGTACAGGAAATGACAAAGTTGGAATCCGTTGTGACAGACTAAGTCATATCAAGTTACGTCTTCGGTTCTACAATATGCTCAAAATGATAGGTGATATTATATTTGTGTGCATTGGAACTGATCAATTATAAAGCATTACGATTCAAATATTGCATTGCATTGTATTGTTTATTATACTGACATAGTGATTGTTACATCCAAGAATGCATTGGTAG
Source organism: Flabesymbios commensalis (assembly GCA_964017125.1). NCBI lineage: Eukaryota > Metazoa > Annelida > Polychaeta > Terebellida > Flabelligeridae > Flabesymbios > Flabesymbios commensalis. Next base: position 20,607,396 of record OZ024916.1, on the reverse strand, counting down.
CCTACACCTAGCCCATACCATCTTATACCATGTATAGTCAGTGAAATTACAAAATATACAATAATATTTGTGCAAATCGAAAAATAGGATTACTGTCTTGTAAACATATAATATAGCATATTTATAATGATACGTGTATAATATAAACATTATATATCTCGCTGTTAAACCTATATATAATATGAGTACTGATTAATACTCATACATTTAGCAATATCAGCAAGTGACAAACAGAGGAATTTGTATAACTCAAACTCAAATAAATTTACCATTTCCTTCATCATGCTGATCCACTGGAGTATTAGTGGACAATCAATAAATACATAAACTTCATTCTCCACAACATTGCCGCTACCTCCCTCCCGTAATCTCCGAGGTACAGGTGAGCAAACGCGATATGTTTACAATGTTGCCCGGCCCAGCATTATATCAGCAACATTCGATCAACGTTTGCTGCGGTATGATTACAAGTCACACATATAATAGCTATATTCAAATACCAATACTTTAACGCTGTTCAAAGATAAAAGTCGCTCAATGGTTTGCACTGCCAATACTTTAATGTGTAGTAGCACACCAAACATGATTAAGATACATAAATAATTCAGAACGTAAAATTTAAATCTTCGCATTAAATTATATAAACCTGAACACAATTCGATAATGCAACTCTCAATTTAACTTACACACACACACTGTTAGAGACATCTCTCTGTTGGGACTTTTACCCTCGCACATAAGGTGTCACCCCCCCCCCCCCCCGACGACCAGTGCGCCTTGCTCGACAGATGAGAGCAGATTCAACATGTCTTACAACGATGGGCGTGTTAGAGTTTAGAGGACACACAGTGAGACGTTCCTCCTAGAGAGGGCGGGGGCTCTGGGGTAGTGCTTAGCACTGCTGCCTTCGGGGTTTGTTTCCCGGTCTCGGAGGTTTGAAAGAAACAGAAATGTTGCTTCCCCATCCACTCGTAAAACTCAGTATTGTGGAGAGCCTCTGTGACCGAGAGGTAGTGTGCTTGGCCTCAGACCTCCAGGGTTTGAATTTTGAATCCTGTGTCTGGAGAGCAGTGTCATCTCCCTCATCTCACCATCTTCAGGAGGCTCTCCCGGCCCAATTTAGCTTATATGTGCACAAAAGTGGCCTAACGCACGATTCATTTCACTTCATTTCCTGTCAGGGTGCCTGAGTCAGTGGTAACAAAACGTTAGAGAAATGGACATGTTCCAGGTGGTCAGTGGTAAAAAAATGGGAGTAGAGTGTACATGTTTCAGCTTACCAGGGGGTACCCGGTACGCTGAAACTAGAAAAAGTTTCAAGTTTCAAGTTACCTCCCCTAGTTTCAGATAACCCCCCCCCCAGGGGTACGTTAAAATTAGTTTCAGTGTACCGGGGGGTACCTGAGACTAGGTTCAGTGTACCGGGGGGGGGGGGGGGTTACGTTGAAACTAGTTTCAAAGTACCCTCCGGTATTTTGAAACTAAAAAAAAAATACTTTTAATATACCCCCCCCCCCCCTCCAATTAAGGCCTATATGGCCTATACACCAAATACGATTATATCTGGCCTTTTAAGTACCGTTAGACCTGGAATATGGGTCGCTACGATTCTCTGAGTACATCTACACATTGAAACCACATGCGCATGGTCAACGTCCAATCAAGGTCAGGGTTTAACCCTTTAACCGCCAAATTATTTTATTGAGATTTTCACCCAGTTGAAGTGAGTAAACATTATTCAGATTTGACAAAATATTTAATGGAGGTCAACGATTTTGTGAAATTTTGTTGTCTGATATCACGTTCTATCCTAAAGATGTTCAATGTGCTAATACAAACGAAGAAACGAATATAATCGGGACTGGCGGTTAAAGGGTTAATGCTACAGTTTTTGACACGTGCGCTCTATTTTTTATGCACCGGCAACTTGGTTTGATGTCATAGGTGACTGGCATTGTGCATGCTGTAAGCATACGGTAGGCCTATATGCGGGTTTTTGTTCTTATTTGATCACTGAAAAGAATTGCATAGGCCTATGGAAATAGACAATTTATTGGCACTAGTCCACAAAATATGGCCAATGTTACATCTGCAATAGATAAATCGGCAGATAATAAAGACAATAATAAAAAAACAGCGCCAGACTATATTTTTCGTTAATTGTTCTAGAGATCGTTTGGTTATAGGGAGATTAAAATATTTCGAGACCTCGCGTAAATAATTTTCCGTCAGTTGCCATAGAGATCAAAGGGTTATATGGATAATAAAATGTTTTAGGACCTCGGGCTAGCAATTTTTCAAGTTAGTCACCATAGAGGGTTATATAATGTTGACGTATTTGTTTTGACTAGTTGCCATGAAAATCAAAGGGTTGTAATTATGGAGATTAAAGTATCTTCAAAAATGTCCCAATGTCAAGTGATGAAATAATAAAATAGAATATTATTGTCATCATTGAAAATTGAAGGGGTAATTTGAAACTAGAGGGGGTAACTTGAAACTAGTTTCAGATTACTCCCGCGGGTAACCTGAACAGGGGGGTAATCTGAAACTGTTACACCGGTCTTACTGCGACAGCGATATAATATCTGAATGTACCACTACATAGGGCATATCTTCTCAGAAGCATAAGCTTCCGGTAAGAAATATCAGCCTTTGTTCTGTAATTTATTCAGGTCCGTTTCAGCAGCGTCTTCGTGTATTTTCTGAAAGGAACACAACATAAGATTTTTATTCTCAGAATGAGCTGAAAGACACCAAACCAAACTTTTAGATTTGACAACTGATTAAATATGGATAGTGATATTGAGAATACTGGTCCGTCAGAACAAGAGTTTGAACCTTATATTATATGTATCTAAACTTAACAAAATGTTATATACTTTACACAGTGACTGTTAATGATTGATTTGTGATTGCGAATAAAATATTGTATTTACTTCCATCATGAGGTGATCTTTAATTGAAGTTTCTCTCTCAGTATCTGCGTCATCATTAGTATTCGGCTTCCTTATTCCATTCATGCACTTCACCAGCAATTTATCTGCAACCTCTAAGCGCTAATTAAAACACGACTATAATGGCTCTAAATGTTAACCCTTTAAGCGCTAAGGACGACTATAATAGTTCTAAATATTAACCCTTTAAGAGCTAAGGACGACTATAATAGTTCTAAATATTAACCCTTTAAGAGCTAAGGACGACTATAATAGTTCTAAATGTTAACCCTACTTTAGGAGCTAAGCACGACTATAATGGCTCTAAAGTTAACCCTTAAAGAGCTAAGGACGACTATAATAGCTCTAAATATTAACCCTTAAAGAGCTAAGGACGACTATAATAGCTCTAAATATTAACCTTTTAAGAGCTAAGGACGACTATAATAGTTTCAAATGCTAACCCTTTAAAAGCTAAGGACGACTATAATAGTTCTAAATGTTAACCCTTTAAGAGCTAAGCACGACTATAATGGCTCTAAATGTTAACCCTTAAAGAGCTAAGGACGACTATAATAGTTCTAAATGTTAACCCTTGAAGAGCTAAGGACGACTATAATAGTTCTAAATGCTAACCCTTTAAAAGCTAAGGACGACTATAATAGTTCTAAATGTCAACCCTTTAAGAGCTAAGGACGACTATAATAGTTCTAAATATTAACCTTTTAAGAGCTAAGGACGACTATAATAGTTCTAAATATTAACCCTTTAAGCGCTAAGGACGACTATAATAGTTCTAAATGTTAACCCTTTAAGAGCTAAGCACGAATATAATAGTTCTAAATATTAACCCTTTAAGCGCTAATTACGACTATAATAATTCTAAATGTTAACCCTTTAAGCGCCAATTAAAGCACGACTATAATGGCTCAAAATGTTAACCCTTTAAGAGCCAAGGACGACTATAATAGTTCTAAATGCTAACCCTTTAAGAGCTAATTAAAGCACGACTATAATGGCTCAAAATGTTAACCCTTTAAGAGCCAAGGACGACTATAATAGTTCTAAATGCTAACCCTTTAAAAGCTAAGGACGACTATAATAGTTCTAAATGTTAACCCTTTAAGAGCTAAGCACGACTATAATGGCTCTAAATGTTAACCCTTAAAGAGCTAAGGACGACTATAATAGTTCTAAATGCTAACCCTTTAAAAGCTAAGGACGACTATAATAGTTCTAAATGTCAACCCTTTAAGAGCTAAGGACGACTATAATAGTTCTAAATATTAACCTTTTAAGAGCTAAGGACGACTATAATAGTTCTAAATATTAACCCTTTAAGCGCTAAGCACGAATATAATAGTTCTAAATATTAACCCTTTAAGAGCTAAGCGCGAATATAATAGTTCTAAATGTTAACCCTTTAAGCGCTAAGCACGACTATAATAGTTTTAAATGTTAACCCTTCAAGAGCTAAGGACAACTATAATATTTCTAAATGGTAACCCTTTAAGAGCTAAGGGCGACTCTAGAGACACAACTTCAAGCGGGTGAAAATGTAAAATATATAACTTAGCGGGTAAAGGGTTGATTCATAAATAATTTCGTAAGATGCAATAAATGACATGGTCTTACATTGATAATTACATATTATGCGCATATTATGATCACGATATTGTTCAAAAATAAAATTTGTACCACATGATATAATTGTATATACATTCGTCTTCCATAACGTCATTAAAATGTTTACACCGCACGTCAAATATAATATCGTCGCCTCGGAGCTAAATGATCCTATCTGCCACTCTGACGAGTGTCAGATAGGATCATTTAGCTCCGAGGCGACGATATGGACTCGGCTCCAATGAGTTGAGTCACACTGCGAGGAGTTGTATGCGGAGTTTCCAAATGATAGGACAATACCAATAATATCACAAAAGGACGGACGGAAAGATGAACGCATTCACATAGATGGGAAACGGTTTATTATTATTTTTATTGTTGAATACCTGTGATAAGGCGTACAATGATAGCTACACATATTGACGTCATCAGTCCTATAAAAGGATAGACCATCACATGGAGTCTGAAGAAAGCTGGAGCTTCATGGCTGAAACAATGTGCATCAAGAAAATAATCTAGACATCATAAGGTTTACAATAAATTATAATATACTAGCTCTAAGAATATGTAATCTGAGGATATCAATAGTGATTTTATTTAAATTATCATAAGCACCATGTTTTAATAATAGCTATTCTCTGTGAGACAGCTTTTGCTATTTAATGCTGGTAAAAGAAATGAGACGAATTTTTAAGATTCGTGACATACTATAGCACAACCTATATTTTCACGGTAGCGAGACACACCTTCTAGCAGGTCAAATTTAAATTAGATATCTTAGCGGGTAAAGGGTTAATTCATAATTCAGAGAAAATAATGTCTTAAGATGCAATTAATTGAATTCCAACTACGGATTAGTATATTGTGTTGTGTTGTCTAAATGCATTGCATTGCGTTACACTGTACTGTATTGCATTGCATTATATTGCATTACATTACATTACACTGCATTGCATTGCATAGTATTGCATTGTATTGCATTGCATTGCACTACATTATATTGCAATACATTGCATTTCATCTTATTTACAATTGCATATTTGTATAATCATTGTATATATTTGTGTATATAAAGCCTAATATATAAATAAACAAATGTAATTGTCTCAGAGAGTCCTCTACATACACATGTACTCTAAACTGTACCATTTGTACTGGAAACATACACATATGCGTATGACATGTAAATATATATAAATATGTATACATCGTATGCTCTCCAGTACGTTGAAATAACAATATACTGTGATGCATGCAATCCAATTCAATACATGTGATTTCAATGTAATGCAATGTACTGTAATGCGATTCAATACAACATTACATTACAATTCAATGTAATATAATGTAATGTAATGTGATACAATGTAATGTAAGGCAATGTAATGCAATGCAATGTAATACAATGTAATGTAATGTAAGGCAATGCAATGCAATGTAATGTAATGTAATGTAATGTAATGCAATGTAATGCAATGCAATGTAATAAACTGAACTGTAACGCAATGAAATGAATTTATACAACACAGCACAACACATCACAACACAACACAGTAATACTAATACATAAGTGGAATACCTATTTGTTGCATCATCGACCATGTAACTATGACTCGACCAAGTGGCGTTATGTGTCTGTGTTATATTGCTGTTAATACAGCCATATGTTGAAATTGGCAGTGCAGGGCGTGTGACTCTGTACAAGACAGAACCAGCGACCATAATGGACGTCACTGAGATCCCTGATATCATTCCCACCACAGCGTGCTAAATGACAAAATAAAGCAGACCATAGACTATACGATGTGGCTCTAATCACAATTAAAATGTATTAAGCCCATAGCCTAATTATACAAGTTGTATCTTTCCCATTACAGCGTGATAATTTTTAACGTAAAAATGTGTTAATTTTCAAACAAGACAAGCCCACATATCCTTATATAATAGTAGATATACTTCTATCACAATAGTTTTTTTTAAATATATTTCATTTTGCTTATTATCTATCTACACGTGCAGCCGACATATTTCGAAGCAATGCATATACTAAATTGTACTTACCCATGTTTTGATAGAAGGTGCATAAAGACCCAATACAAACAATGATGCCATGGGGCCAGAGAAAACTCCTATAATTACGAATATGACCATAAATAGTGAAGATGCCATGCTAAATACCAAGGCTATTCCTATCACTAGCACTCCAATACCGATCGCTATAACAAGAAAAAAACAAGTGATCAAATTTAATATAGTAAACGTTATTTTGTGATTTGTATACATATTCCGTTTTAATGCATCTGTATATTAATGTATTGGACTCTCCTACTATGATTTGGATACATATTTAAAGCGTAGTTCAGCAATCTTGATAAGTATGTACAAGTTAGCGGTGCTATCAGGAACTGTTTGCGAGAAGCACCATGACTTAGATTTAATTATCCTCATATACTATTCATACAAGTGCACAAACTTGATTTACAGTTGTAATTTTACAATTCGTCTTTACCAGAAGAAGATATTGACATCTGATATGCGTATCCTTACTTGAAATTGTGGCTATGACTTTGCCCATTTTATCAGTCATTGATTTTCTGGTTAGCATTGTGTAGCATGGCTCAACAAAATCCTTCAAAATATTGGTGGCAGAGGAGTTCTGAATGGAGGACACTGTACTATAACATAATGTTTTCCATGAGCAATATATAATTCTCTACGTACTGTTTCACAAAAGCTTACATCTATTTTTTGTTATACGAAAATTACACATGTTTTTAAAAATGGCATTTATTGTGTTTCTCTGAGAAAGTAAAGGTCTGCAATGACACCTCTGGAATAGTGATTTAATACACTGGCAATACATGTTTCCTGTAAATAGTTATCACAAACGTTTTCTAATGAGGAATAGCTTTTGTATCATTAATGCCTTTAGGATAAAGAAAGAATTATTACTGCTTAATCAATCGCACCTTTTTTAGCTTAAATACGGGGATCCAAAAGAATATTTTTCTATTTCGGACATTATTATTTGCACATCACGTCGTGTTGCCAGGAATTCGTGAAGTTGTGATAAGAACAGTATTTTGCACACCCGCCCACCCCTACATACCTAAGGGTAGCACAGCACAGGCTAGACATGTATAAGCCTGTCACGCCAGGAGAATCAGCAAAAAGAGCTTGCATCAACAAAGGTAACATCTGAAAAAAATAGGCTAAAATGAAAACATATCACTGGTCACTTGTTAAGCTGTGATTTGTTGCTGCAATTTACACTGTAAATTTATCAAAATATACTATTTTAATATTTTTTATAACACGCACAGAATGGTAAAAAATAATAGTGTTTCATTATGTACAGTCTATTCTGAATGCTGACTACCACGTTTTATGTACTGAATAATATGAATAATTGATATTATTTTTTCTAAATTGATGTTTAAATGCATGGTAGCTCTATAGTGTTGAATCACATGTATAACTACATAAACGTACGATAATAAAAGTACATATTTTCCTATCAACCCAAAATGTTAAATGTGGGTAGAGCAGGCCTACAAAAGGTGTCTTTACACCACATGTACTGTACTGGCGATCTCATACCTTTATTACATCCGTACCTGCTGGACGGTCTTGTTGATTAGTCTATAGTATATGGTATTCTATACCTCAATTTAAATAACAGTCGAATGATGGTTTTGATTGGCTGATCGCGTCATGTGACAGACTGAGCCACTCTTTCATTGGTCGGGGCTAGAACACTATACTTATTCCGATAATTGCTTTCTAAAATGGCTATTTTACTAAGTTTCAGTTGTCACCGTTTATTATTGATGGGAGTGAAAAATATTAACATTGTATTGGCTATAATATTGAACCTATGCGGTACTATTTTACTGTCAATATTTCTTTAATGATGGCATAGTATGGTTTGTTATCATCATGTAACGATGGCTGAACACATAGACAAAAAAGTTACCTTTGAAAAATGTATTGTTTTGTTATTTTTTTCACTTTTAGTTAGATATCATATACACTGTTATATATTAAATATCTACAACGCACGCAACTCCTGTTTGCACGTGGCTCTAAGAGGTCATGTTCAGCTCCACGTGGTTGAAAATAATAGTATGTTTATTGGCATTGTCTGATTCTCACCTGATCTCTGTGCGCTATGCGATTGGAAAAAAGGGGATCACACTCCTCAAAATAAGCAAACATAATGAGACCTGTTAAAGTCAGTATAGCGAACACAAAAATTATCATAACTCCGTAGACATAAACAGTTCTGAAAGAAAATATAGATATGTATAGCTGTACGATCCATATAAGTGTATCATTCATTAGATAAGACAGATCCCAGTAAACACGACACATTGAAACAATGCTGGTTTAATGTTGGGCCAGCGTCGCAGACGGGGGGCCAACATTAAATCAGCATTGTTTCAATGTGTCGTGTTTGCTGGGATAGTAAAGATTATATCAACATGATTTTACCATTAAAATTACAAAAGATGAAACACATATGATTAATCACAGCGGCACTTTAACGCATTCTCCAGGTGACCTACATCAATTTATTTGACAGCATAAGAAAGTGCAAATGATTTCAAAAACCATTAACAGATCAGAAATTAGTCCGTGAAAGTCACTTAAAAATATATATTATCTTCCACGTGTCATCGATAATTGATTTGGTATCTTCCACCAAAAATGAACATGAGATGAAAAATCATCATAAAAGTCTTTTTTTTATCTTTAAAGTACAATACAAATTAGCCCATGCATTTTAGATAAAATCGCTTATTATTATAAATGTAGTTATTAATTTGGTCATCAATGTATTCATTCCCTTTCTTCTCCATAAAGGTGTAACGAGGTTTTTTTAACAGATGCAGTGCTATTATCTTATCATATTGCGCCCCTTACCCCAATAAAATACCACATTTGCGCTGCACTATTTTTGTAAAGTGCGCATCATAAATCTGAAAAAAATAATGTGTTCTGCCGAACGTAATTGTCAACACCACAGAGAATGCTGGCCTGTGACGCCTCCACACTGATTGGAGTTGACTACATAATTATGCAACTTCATATGCAAATTGTGTATACATTATATTTATGCTTGTCTTGAGTTTCGTCACGTCGAATGTTTATGTGAATAGATATAAATAATATTCTGACTGATAAACACAGCAATCACCAGACATTAAACCATTGTTGGTTCAGTGGTGAGCCAGCGTCGCAGACGTTGGGCTGACATAGTTGCAACATTAGGATGTATTGGGCTTAAGGACTACAGACTTTCTAAGTAAGCACGTGTCATTGACCAAATGTTGAAATAAGTTCGGCCCAGTGACATCGACATCAAATCAGCATAGGTTCAAGATTTTAATCGTGCTGCGTTGGCCTCTTGTTGGCTTGGCATTTGGGCGACTCCCAGGCTAACTCACAGTCAGTCAGTCAGTCAGTCAGTCAGTCAGTCAGTCAGTCAGTCAGTCAGTCAGTCAGTCAGTCAGTCAGTCAGTCAGTCAGTCAGTCAGTCAGTCAGTCAGTCAGTCAGTCAGTCAGTCAGTCAGTCAGTCAGTCAGTCAGTCAGTCAGTCAGTCAGTCAGTCAGTCAGTCAGTCAGTCAGTCAGTCAGTCAGTCAGTCAGTCAGTCAGTCAGTCAGTCAGTCAGTCAGTCAGTCAGTCAGTCAGTCAGTCAGTCAGTCAGTCAGTCAGTCAGTCAGTCAGTCAGTCAGTCAGCCAGCCAGCCAGTCAGTCAGTCAGTCAGTCAGTCAGTCAGTCAGTCAGTCAGTCAGCCAGTCAGTCAGTCAGTCAGTCAGTCAGTCAGTCAGTCAGTCAGTCAGTCTCAGGTTTATACTCACAAGACAGCTTGTCGTGGAGTTCTGACAACACTGTATCTTTGTACCATTATTTGTGCTGATATACCAGTGGATAACGTACTAAAACAGGAACCAATCACATATGTTGAAAATGAATTTGCTGTTAAACTTATGTCCAAACTGCAACAAAATGAAATAAGTTAGTGAATTAAGCTATCCTATTTAGATTTCAAATGGGCTAAAATGATTCACATCGTTTCATTTGAAACCAAACATTTGCAAATCTTGATGTTTAAACACATGTTTCGTTCCCAAGATTTAATATGATAGTCAAACGGACGAAAACGACTTAGTAATGCAAGGGCTAATAACAATCCAAAAACAATATAAATAACTAGTTGATTTAATTACTTGTTTTCACTTCTCATTCATTTAAAGCTACAGATGGAAGTAACAAATAATGCTTTATTAGATGTGTAATACAAACATTGCGTGATAAACAATATATAAATAGTTTAACCCTTTAACCGCCGGTGCCGAATATATTCGGTTTTTCATCTTTTATCAACACATTAAGTACCATCTTTTAAACATGTTAAAGATAAAATGTGACATCAATCAGCAAGATTTGAAACCAATTGACCTCCATTTTGTGGAATATGAATAATTGTCACTCTTTTGAAGTAGTGGATCGTGTCAGCGAGACACAACTTCAAGTGGGTGAAAATTCAGATTGAATAACTTGGCGGTTAAAGGGTTTAGATTAAAGTTTACTGTTATCTAAGGTGAAATACCCAGCTTTGATGGTATGTTAAAATATTTTTTTTAATGAACCTGACGTCTAATAATAACAACAGAAAATGCATGTAGTAATAATAGAAACATGTCACAACCCCAATCCAAGCAATTTTGAACACTATGCGGCTAGCTTATTTTATAATTTATGCTCTCACACAAGCTGGTATTGCAGTGATCTAAGTTGTTTAGTTAGAAATGGACTGACTTAAAAAGGATAAAAGTCAGCACGAATGATGGCTGTGATTCTTAGATCCACGGTTTTTCGTGAATTACCTTCTACGGAAAGACGCCCCAGTAATTTATCGGGTTTAACGCTCCAATATTATAGTAATACCAGAAATAATCATTTATTCTGAATGTGAATTAAAGCAAACATAAACTTGGAATGATGCAATTTTTTGTTGTCGTTCCTTGTTTACCTTGTTAACTGTGCGCTCGCATTGCCACATCATGGATGAAATAAACTGAAAATAAATTGACTACTGACTACATGTACATATATCGCGTCTTTCCCTAGCGGAGCTGTGACGAGATATAATAGCATTGAAGGTGCCTAAATCTACATATTTTTGGTGTTATGCTGTAATTAGATAGACCCTTTTCTCAACTTAAAATTGATGAAAATCCAAACCGTTCCCAAGTTAGCCATACTTGTAAACATTTTCAGATTACTTGTGGGGTGGCCATAAGTAGAAGCATATGCTATATTCCATCCGACTGGATGCCGTACATCAAATAAGTTTATGTGCAGGTAAGATATTACGAAAATGTGTGATGCTTTTTAACATGTTTAATGTGATATTTTTGAAGTATAACTTGTGTCAATAATTCCAGCCAAACTGGCGATCATCGTCCAGAGCAGTGACTGAGAGTGCGGCTCACTAAGTTTGCTGCACACAGAGGATGACAGCACTAACGTTGCATTACGATAAAATATTTGAAAAATATACACAGCGAAACGAGTATTATAAAGGCACGACGAAACCAAAATAAAACACACGTTTGACCCATTTAGAATGAAATATGTTGATTCAAAACAACCAAATAGCATAATGATGTATTACTTACATGTATACATATATATAGTGTCAAAATGTGCAATAAACATCGTATTTGTCAAAATCACATCACAGCATCATTTGTGACGCATGGTTGTTAAATATATTCATTTGACCCATTATGCAAAATAAAATTCCGTGATTATTCATTTTTGGTAACAGACAATATCCATTAAACTGCCTGTAAATACATGCACGCTTATCTTCGTGAATACAAACTATTCAACAGATCACATGATCCTACAGGATGATTATTAGTTTGTCTGGGCTTTTATGATCATGTATAGATTAATAGTTATGGCAACGTGAACACATTTATGTTTTCTTTTTAGCATAATTGTGGTAATCTACCTTACGAAGTCGAGCCTTTGTCCCGCCTTTGCTATATTCCAGACGTTTTCCATGCCACCCATGTTAACTAATCCTTTGCCAATGAGAGCCACTGCACCAGACAGTATAACTAGAGCCTGTAGACCATCTACATACACCACTGATTTCATGCCACCCTAAATAGAAAATAATATTATCACAAAAATGCCTAGAAATATGCATGTATGACGAAAAATTTCAACCAACACTCTTCACTTTCATGTATGGAAGGATCGAAGTAGGACCAAAATACAAATCTTTTTTAAATTAGAACATAATATAAACAATGTAGTTTACATCTTCTGAAAATCGTTTGTCCAATTGTACTCGCAGCATATCAGATGATTACTCATATGTGGTGTCTTATACTCGATAGAATGAGGGGGGGGGGGGGGAGGTTGTGCCAGATTTGTGCACATATAGGCTAAGTTGGGCCAGGAGCACCTCCTGTGGATGGTGAGATATGTTCGATGGAGGCACCTGTAAGACAGATTGTGTGCACTCCTATTCCTGTTTAGTTATAGTTAATCACCAGGTGGTACCTATTCTGGTACTCCCACTGTGCATTCTAGATAATGCACTAAAACCATTTTTTTCTTTGCAAAAGTTCATTGAAAATAAAAAGTTCATTTCTACACTTAATCAAAGTTCATATGATTACATGTTTAAATTTAAAACATTGATTGAGTGGTGTTTACGATTCCGCTCTAAATTATCTTTCTTTAATTCTGAAAAAAACCTTACTGGGTTGCCACAATTTGATTTATTATTATTATTTAAATACATAATATTATGTGGCGCCTGGATAGTTCATTGGACTCAGATCCCGAGGGTACCGGGCTCGGTTGCGGTCGATATCTTTCCTTGGTGCACACATATACATTAAACCAAACTGTTCAAATTCATGGGATAATAATGACAACCGAACGCATAACCGAATCGTGTCGCATAAAAAAACGTACAAAAATAAAGAAATAAAAATGATCAATGTCAAAGCTGACATATAAACGGTCAATACAATCTTAAAACCTTATATAATTCTAAAGCTTGCCCTCGGCATAACTTATTTCAATGACATAAACAATTTCCTCATACATTAAAATTAAGGATTAGAGAATATGTTTTAAAAATATACCCGTCTTAGATGTGGGCTAAGGACTCGAATGGGGGAATTTAAAAGCCAAAATGGCAACCATTTTCAATTCTACAGCAATGGCTAAACTCAATTTTTACGCTGAAAAAATGCAATACAACAACAACTTACGGAGATTTCCGACAGAAATACATAGTGAGCCATACTAGTATCGTCACATTGAAACTAGGGTGTAGTATCTGTCAATTCGTAAATTTACAGAAGAAACCTTAAATATTAAAATTTTTCGATATAACAAGTTATAGTCCGCGCTAGTCATTGTTTGAGCCTTAACGAGAGTCGTCGACGAATTCACATATTTTTTATACTTTTATTCTATTTTGTTCTTGTACAGTAAAATGAAATATATCACTCACCACAGTGGTGTATATTGTGCTGATTGCCACCATGCAAGTAAGAATGACATTTAAATTCTGCCCAGAGACTAAAACACACATGCTTATGTTAGAATTTATAAATTACAGAAAAGGGCATTGAGGATTATAACCGGTAGCAAATATAATGCACACACCGAGCCATTATTTAAAACAGCAAATACATTAAGAATTAAAACATTTTTAAATTACAACAACATAAATTTATATACAAATTGCAACACAACATATTACCCACATATTTCACCTCCTTCACACCTTCACAACAATGTGAAACACACAACCACAATACAAGGCATCAACATAAATATTCGACGCATCGAATCAGACATGACTTTGCGTCAAAATGCATACGTTTTAATTTATCACATGTAATAAATAACACTTCCTCGAACATTATTAACAAATTGTAAACCCATAGTTTACACGGTTTTGCTTTTCATACTCAAAATATATTTCTAAATGGTTACTCTTCCACATGCTCTATATTGAACTGTTATATCTGTGATGTTTAGTTTATTTCCACTATTATACATTGCTAACTGATATTACATACAATCTAATTTCTGCTTAATATATTATGGATTTATGCGAACATAATGCATATTTTTCTAAATACTTACTGACATAAAAAACATTATGTTATATTCCTTTAGGCCCTACTTGTACATGAATGACACGTCTATGATATATTTCTACATGGGCGCGTATTTATATGTATTTATATATGTTTTATATATGATGTATATACACATTTATGTGTGCATTTGTATATATGACTATGGTTCGGAGTTTTCTAAATATCTAATTTGCTATACTCTAACTATAGTTTTTTTTTTATTTGCTGTCCCTAACGTGTGATAACAATATTAATATGTTTAGTGCTTCTGCGTATATCTATTTGTGTATTTTTTATAGTGCAGCTCCAGAATGTATACCCAGCCGGCACAATGCGTTGGCCTTGTGTTGATTCAATGTTGGTCCACTGTCTACGACCCTGGCCCGGCGTTGGATCGACGTGGGGCCAACGTATTGTGACTGCTGGGTACCAATATGTCACAAAAATATTTCCATACATTATTATTATATACTGATTGCAGGGTCACGCCCTCGCGTGAGCGGTTTTTGTAAACCTTAGCGATGGTCTCCCGTCTAATGTATTTGGTTTCAATAAACGTTCTTCTTCTTCTTCTCCTGAACAGAGGTACTAATTTATGTGTCAACAAAATTATATAAGCATTAGGTAATGCGACACTGCCAGGCCAAAAATCATTATTTTTATTTTGACTCCTTCAACGAAAGCATAATATGGGAACATGTATTTTATATTTTGGGGTGTTGTATTCTTATTAAGACAGTCATGTCTGAAATTAAATCTCGTCCTTATTCTTATTTTTATCTGGTAAATGGTATTGTTGACATATTATGAACATAGCAAGGAGCCCAAATAAAAATGATTAATTGGCTTGATAATATATTGGTAATATAAATAATAATGCAATTATTATAGCAATAAATTAAGATACATACTTTGACTGAAGGCAAGTGATGCACCGAATGAAGTGAGCGCACCAACACATATCTGAAATAAGAAGTTCATGTACTTAAAACCATAAATTAACATGTACCTCCATAGATAAATATGATGACCCGATACCATGATTGTTATCGAACTGTTTCGTTTCCATTATCACAGAACAAAGTCCTTCACAGTACTCTCGCATGTATCCGTCTTTTATCGATGAAAAGAAGGTTATATAACACCCCCTCCCCCATATTTCATTTTGTGAAACGCAGTAACGTCACTCGGTGAAAACAAAGTTATATAAGCCCCCCTCCTCACACTTCATTGTGTTAGCCAGCTCGATGAAAACAAAGGGGGCTAGGGTCATTGAGTTTCACAGAATAGAGTTAAAAACCCCTGGGTAAGACGTCTTGTAGTACAATGTTATTATTATGTCCTTATATTTACAATGAGATGTTTTTGTATTTGTGGTGAATATATATAGAGGGTGGGAGGCTTTTTCCTCAGGGGATATATTAAGGCCCATTGATATGCTTCATATTGGTGTCGATTTCATCCAAACCATACGTACCCGGTCTGAAGCCAGATGACGGACTGACGGATACTTGTAGTTTGTTTCATCTCATAAATTTGTAGCTCTCAATGAGCTAATGTTAGCAAATCGCAATATCAATACTCACCGCGCCAATGGTGACAGTTACAGAGCAGAAAACCCGAAGTCTCGGATGGAATCTTCTGGCGAGGTACTGGATAATGAACAAAAATACACCATGACAAAATAGTAATGCTTAGTTTAACACACATTTCCTCCACACTTACATAATCACAAAACAACTAATTACCATAATAATATTGCTGCTTCGTAAAAAGCTTACAGTTACATTTTTTTTAAAAATCCATATGCATTTGTATTAAATCGGCAAATAATAGAGTTAGAAATATATTTAGCTCACAAAGACCACACGAGACTTGCATAGACTGAAAGAAATGAAGATCTTTAAGGAAAAAGAAGAAGAATCAACATAAGTATGTATGGGGGGGGGGGGGGGGTACTTCAACATCGATTTAATTAATATAGGCAACATGAACAGACAGTTATATTTTTTATCAGGATATAAACAACTCATTAATAAACTTACCAGAATTACTACTTACTCATCAACCTTAATAGACAATATTTGAATTTACAAAAATTAAGTAATCACGCAAGCGCAACATGTTACATAAAGATACATTTTGATTTATTCTCAATTCATTATACACAAACTGTCCAT